>SNQJ01S0032810.1:130997-145089 GCA_010110895.2 Picea sitchensis | reverse complement strand
ATAACTCTTTCACATGCACACACAGTCGGGTTTTCATTTTCCAGGTTCTTAATCCTGGGTAGGATAGTTAAGTCAGGGGTTACTCCTCATAGGAGTGTTTCGAACGAGGTTTATGCGCGACTGGTACATGAGCCCAATCAGGTTGAGTGTTGTAACCATGCTCTGATACCACTTTGTAACATACCCACTATAACGTAATAAAAAATTTCATTTTTTCCCCAAGGGACAGAGTCCCCGAAGTCCTACGGGGGTCTAGTGCAGGTTGGTTCTTCCCCGTTCACCTCCCTATGATCATGGGTTAGGACCATAGGCCGAACAAACCAGGCGCCTTTTTGTGTTTCGCGACTCAACGATACGATTGAGTCCAATCTTGAAGGTAGAATGGCGAGGGGGATTCGGAATGAAACCCTGGCCGTAGATCTGGGCGCGTAGATTTTGGTCGTCCAGATCTACCCGCCGCTTAACGTCAAAGCACTAGATCCCTTTCTTTAGCCCCTAGCTCGATAGGACCGCATACGCGCCTAAATGCAGACGCCCTTCACAACTTGCGACCTCGCGAGTCGTGAGTGGAAGACCCTTGAGTTTTCTTCACAAATCACCGATACCCGAGACACGAGGAGTCAACGGAGCATTGACTCCCTTCTCTAGGCGATGCGTGTCCACCCGTCAATCACACGGGCCCCACCTTGAAGTTTTTCCATGTGTTCTCTCGTGCTTGGCTCTCGGCACTTCGCTACTCGCAACTTGGAGCACCCAACCTTTGGGCTCTTACCTCGTGAACCTCCGAGGTAGCGAGATCCCTGGATCTCTACCACCTGTCCTCCTCGGCTGGACGGTCCTGATCCTCTCGTGGCTTCACCACTCGCGACTTGGAGCATCCAAATTTTGGGCTCTTACCTCGCGAACCTCCGAGGTAGCGAGATCCCTAGATCTCTGCCACCTGTCCTCCTTGGTAGGACGGTCCTGATCCTCTCGTGGCTTCACCACTCGCGACTTGGAGCATCCAAACTTTGGGCTCTTACCTCGCGAACCTCCAAGGTAGCGAGATCCCTGGATCTCTGCCACCTGTCCTCCTTGTTTGGATGGTCCTGATCCTCTCGTGGCTTCGCCACTCGCAACTTGGAGCATCCAAACTTTGGGCTCTTACCTCGCGAACTTCTGAGGTAGCGAGATCCCTGGATCTCTGCCACTTGTCCTCCTCGGATGGGAGGTCCTAATCCTCTTTGCCCCTATTCATGAGGGCTTAACCCTTGTCTATCTCCCTATAGATCTAACGACTGTCGGGTTTCCTAGCTAAGGTCTGACGGTTCAGATCAGTCCCGATGTCGTGGCCTTTCCCACTGCTCTTTGGACGTGGAAAAACCAACGGTCCAGAAGTTCTCATGGAGCCTGGGGTTCTACGATTCTGATTTCCTCGCTATTCACGAAGATAGAGGAAAAAGGGTTAAGGCAAATTACGCCCTCATTCATTCCTTCGATTTAACGATCGTGAATGACCGCAGATTCCCTGACAGGATCTCATCCATTGATCAATACTTATCCTTACGTTGCTACTTCCGGATTTTAAGAGGGTCATTCCTCTTCGTGCAGGGTTGTCAAGACCTGCACATTCAAGTCCTTCTTCCAGGTTCTTGGTAAACCTTTCTAAGGAGGGAATCTCCGTGAAGAGGTCTATTTCGGGGCATTCCTGGATACAGATAAGGGAAACAAATTCCCGAGAATGGACTGGATACCTGACTTAGTTCAATCTAGGCATAAATAAAATTTCTTTATCCATGCATATCATGTGTGGTTTCCTCTGTTATGAGCATATATCTATTCATTCTTATCACGCATTGCACAGACGTTCTTACAAAGAAATCATTCATAATTTGACAGTTCTATGATCATATACATCATTCTATAATTTCAAGATACAATTATGTAAAAACACTTATCTGGAAATAACACCAGAAATGGGTGCAACTGTTGAGAGGGGTGCTCGTTTCCACCCAACCGTAGACTCAGCGACTCCCAACGGATTTACCACTAGCCACCCCCGAGCTGAGACCACGATGCTCTGAGACTGCGTCTCTCTGTCTGCCAGTGACCAGGAGTGAAGGTTGCAATCCTTCCTCTGTTCTATCACTCACTCTGTGTAAAAACTCCAGAGTTCCCCTCGCGTCTCCCCTTTCAATCGTCTCTACCATACGCCTTATCCTCTCGCGAGGTTGCGTGTGGCACAATTACCCTCGTGTCGGTCAGGCCTGACGGCTCTACGGATGGGCAGTTCCCCATCCCATCCCTCATCAAGCCATCTTCCTACCAGCCTGCGAGGCATTGAATTTCAGGGCCAGCGAGCCGCTTTTGGTTCTCCGGGCCAGTGGAGTCCCAATACAGTATTTAATTCTCGGTGGAAGTTAACGCCACCTTTTCAGGTGCCTTCCACTGCCATCGTGGTCTCTTTTTCTGCACATCCCCTCATCAGCAGTCCTGCAATAAAATTCAGAATGTTATTCACATTCATTGACCTCTTCCTGTAGGTCCATTTACATCACATATTCATACTTATGAGTTTGCCATAGTCCTTGGTCAATCCCGTTATATTTACAAACTGGGGGAAACAGGGTGTTACAATCATGCAAGCTCATTGCTTGCACCATTTCCCTACCATACATGCACATGGACATATCAAACTTCCAAATCCTCCTCCAAAGGATAGTGTTGCCATCCTTATGAAAAGCCTCATAGAGACACTTAACACTGTGTTTCCCTCTCAATTGAGGGCTTTCAGTCATATTATTCTTTTAAGCATGTATACACATATATGTAGGTGTATCTCTTGCACCCCTTTTACATTGATATTTTAATTTTAATATTAGTGTTCTTTAGTGACATATTACATTCACTCATATGATTAGTCGCACAGTCATAATTCAGACTGATGTTTCCCCTTCTACATGGAAATAACATACAAGGGTCACCTTTTTCCTTTCTATTGTAAAAATCCTTCCATAATTCATAATTCAGATGGGTAGTTATTGTGCTACTCAAGGAAGTAAGATAACCACTTCTAGTCTCTTCTTCATGCCTCAAATCGCTCTTGGTCAACCAATATTTACAAGGGAATCTCTTCCTAAACTCCCTCTCATAGATTTCTGAGTATACCAATCCATATCCATATGGCTACCATCCACCTCTGGATGTCAATATGATCCACTAGTCGTCCAAAGGTGTTTGACGCTTCCTTAATCAAAGCTTACATCGGTCTCTCATAAATCCTTACAGTCCTCTCATATTAAGACAATAGGCTGCAACATTATCAACTTTCATTCTTGCGGTTAATTCCTGCTATCATGAGGTCATCCTCATCTAAAAGGTCCATTAGTAGACGTACCTTACAACCCATCATGGGTTATAACATGCCTAGTTTGCATGTTCAATATTTTTTCATATGCATGGACATGCCCTTGAGTTGACAAGGATATACACTCGATTAGCATAACCATGAGATTTTTAACTTGTTCTTGTTGATTCACTTCTACCTTCATGAAGGTTACTCTCAATCTATAGGGTTCCTTGTTTTTACTCACTTATTGGATTATTCCAACAACAATTTTTGGTCAGTAAATTGACCTTACCATTTCCATTAATCCTCCGATCATGAGGGGTCATACACATATATTGGGTTTAATCCTTTATTAAAACAATAATTATTATAGATACTGATCCTTTCAATCCATTCACCTCCAAGTATTTCTATTAGTGCTCATCAACATAATCCCATTCCTATGGGATTGGCCATCATTTCCGAGAAGAAATTGTAGGATTTCTTTGCCACTGACTAGCATGATTCAATGTTGTTGGGTAAAATCCCAACTGAATTTTTAATCTGCATCCTTCTACTCGAGGAACTTATGCAGATGATTTATGTTTGGAAGTAATAATATCAACATGCTCATCTTAGCCTTCGTAACCAAATCTTATGTCTGTACAACAACACGCATGATTGCACAGTGATGTCAGCTTCCTTATTTGGAAACATTAGCAACATACAGTGCATATTTCCAAAACATCTATCAACAGTAGAAATTTCCATTCCTCACTTCAGTATAGGTTTACTAAGCCTCTTAGGAATGTGTAAAATAGGGTGTTACCCATTAAGGTCCTCTAATAATATTTATATACGACTCGCGCATGAGCCCAAGCAGGCCAAGTGTTGTTTCCATGCTTTGATACCAATTTAACACACATGACCCCTAAATACCCTTTCATGGGGTGGGGCATCAAAATGTTTCTCACTCTAATAATATCAACTCATCTCTATGAGGTCTTCATCCTCTTCTACTCGCCTGTACCTCTCTGACGACTGTTATCGGTTCTAATCCGACCTCTGGTTTGCAAGATGTGGCCTCCAGAAGTTTTCTGGGCGTTCTTAGTTGGGGACCACATGGCGGTCGACGTTCAACGTTGAATGACCCTTTTTATAAATGCACACATACTCCCCGAAGTCCCGAAATATCTCCATGTGGCCTCGACCATTCGGCGATCGGCGTTCGATGTTCTACATTCTATGTTGAACGTCGACATTCGAAGTTCAACATTCTACATTGAACATCCCTCTATGATACTACATCCCAAAGTCTCAAAACCTCTCCACATAGCTTCGGCCACCTGGACCAAACAGGTAAGTGTCATAGATGACATGCGGCAAGGGCCAAGGGTGACATGTGTCCTCATCAGGGGGTGACACATGTCACATTGCAATAGGCATATAGGGTCTACGAAATGAACAAAATGAGGTGACATGTGGCTCGTCAATCGTGGTTCCACATCACCCTGGTGACGTCATCTTTCTACGTCACACCAGACTGACATCCTTCCAATGTCCCTCAAATATCATGTTTAAGGTGCATCCACGCAGATCCATGAATATACGGCTCACGTTAATTCGTAACTTCGGTGTTTGGGAGTTTTGCGATGCAAACTCCTCTTTTCTTCTAGAGTCGGTCAACGCTGGACTAACCACAGCTTAAATCTGATGGTCAGGAAAAGTCCCGAAGCGTTCTGAGATCGACGGCTCTCATCACTTAGGGCTTCGGAGCTTATCGACACAACACCTCAAATCCCCTGGAGTTCCAAGTCTCTGGACTAAAGGATCTAGTGCCACGCATATCCTACCTGTCAACAGTTGAGATTTACTCCATCGTTCGCGACTTCAAGAGTCTTCACGCCTTGAAGACTCTCGACCAAGTCCCTCCAGAGTGCCAAGTCTCCAAACTATCGGATCTAGCGACACGTGTCCTTAACGATGGATGGTTGGGATGGAATCTGACCTTTAGGCACTCTAGGAAAGTGCACATTCACCATCAGGTCAAAATATCCTGGATATACTCGATCCGTGGACACGCATCTTGGTCGATGGATGGTTAAGAGGGGTTCTCAACGGAGTCCCTAGATCAACGGTTGAGGAGGATCCCGAAGGATCTAAAGATCGACGGTCCATGTTACTTGGTAAATTCGACATTCGGTAGTTTTGGAGGTGCAACACCTTTGTTCTCCCGAAGCAGTCAATGTCAGTCTGACCTCGGCGTAGATCTAACGGTCAGGGAAATTCCCGAGTGTCCTTATATCTACAGCTCACGTCACTTCGTGAACAATAAGTGGATCGAGGTTTAATGTGGGGAAGAGTCCCATGGTAACAGGTAAATGACTGCCAGATGTCGGTCCATCATCAAGCCATCGACTCGATAGGTCGTCTTCGGTGCAATTTTCTCTTTGCAATACTTAATTCCTCAGGGCTCGAGACTCTCGGAGTCCCAAACACTTAGCTCCCTCAGAACTTAACCCAGGGTTCCTATGCCTTGGTTATATGGAGCTTTGTCAAGCCCCAAAGTCTACATTCATACCTCTTGGCCACGATTTGGTTAAGTTCGCAACACCCCGGAGCTCTGAACTCCTAGAGTTTAGAAGCTAGAAAGTCTTAGCTCCTTTCAACTAGCGCAAGGTTCCCGGACCTTGGGCATATGGAACCTCTAATGATTCTTGGGTTGTAATCTCGACTCTTAGCCAAGATTCAATTAAGGTCGTGGGCATGAGCCTATGGTCTCTTAGGATACTGGTTTGAAGGAAGCACCCTCCACTCACAGAACTTAGGTTCTAACATAGGGAAAGGCACCTTCGAAGGATCAATAGGATTGTAGCAGTCTCGTGGAGTCTTCCTTGAATCTAGTATTGTGAAGTTGATCCCTGGGAAGAATACCTTGAGGATTTTCCAACTAGCCCAGAGGCCACATTGGTCATCTTATAACCATTTGAAGGTAACAGTGTACAGAAGAACATTAAGAATTTTCATTATGAATCAAACACTACAAATCTTAGTCACCTACACAGACATTCGATCATGCATTTCAATTCAAGTGCGCAAGGTAAACGAAGTACTTATCTATTACAAGTTGCATCTAACCAATTGACTGTGGTTGTTCTCCTTTCCACCGAATCATAGGCTCAGAGGCATTCATTCTTAGTGCTCTGGCCATCCCTGTGCCAAGCCATGATATCAGCAGGGAAATTTATACTGTTTCTCATATATTCTCTCTTTTTCAAAGAAACCTGTGAGGTTTATCAAGTGCTTCCTCAACATCAAACTCGTGGCCTTTCTCTTTCCTACTACATATCCGGGTCATGTGTTCCCCTCTATTCATGTGTTCTTTTCTGGTGTCTCTCATGCTCTCTGTAGAGCCTCTCGCACACACCTCTCTCTCTCTCGTCTACCTCAGCCAGACCATACTTCCATTCATGGGGGTAGTTGATTATCCAACCACTAGTCCTTCCTTCATTAACCAAATCCTCTCTTTGGGATCTGAATGAGGCTTGTTATATCAGCAAAGGGAATTTGGGTCATTTGAACAAATGAACCCTCTCCACAGTTTCCTCTAGTGATATCATGGCCAGTACTTCAAGGCTTTACCCCTACAGTTAGTCATTGGAAATCTAAATAATACATTTACATTATTCTCATGCCATAGCATGTCGATCATAATTAATGATTAATTACAAGCTGGGGGAAACAGGGGTATTACAAAAGACGTCGAGTCTCCTACAACGATTAGTTATATCGAGTCAATGTTGGGAAGAATTTTCAATGGATTTTATTACAGGTTTACCCATATTCGAAGGAAATACTATCATCATGGTGGTAGTGGATCAATTGATAAAGTATGCCCATTTTTTTCTCTCTTTATCATCATTTAAACCAAGTACATTAGCCATGAAATTCATGGAAATAGTTCAAAAGATACATGGAGTCCCCAAGATTATTGTAAGTGACAGAGATCCAATTTTCACTGGAAATGTTTGGACTGAATTATTTTCTTGTTTGGGTACTCAATTGGCTCACAACTCATCTTACCACGCTCAATCCGATGGGAAAAGTGAGATTGTGAATAAATGTAAAAAATGATATCTTCGTTGTTTTTCATCTAATAAACAGACACAATGGTTCAAGTGGTTTCCTTTGGAAGAATGGTGATATAACACATCCTTTCATACTTCATAAAACATATCCCCATTTCTAGCACTTTATGGATATCATCCTCCATCCATTACATCACCCTTGAAATGAAATACAAAGGTTCAAGTAGTGGAGGACCACATAGGGAACCAACAAGAGGTTCTCAAACTATTGAAAGACAACTTGGTTATGGAACAAAATAGGATGAAACAACAAGCATATCAATATCGCAGTGAAATTGAATTTGAAGTGAGGGATTGGGTATTTATGAGGCTACAACCATATAAAAAAATGTCCCTCAAGAAACAAAAGGACACTAAATTAGCACCCAAATATTATGGCTCCTATAAGGTGTTGCAAATGATTGGAAGTTGGCTTACAAATTGGAGTTGCCTCCATCTTCACGTGTACATCCAGTCTTTCATCTTTCTTTCTTAAAGAAGATAATCGAAAAAAAGATCCTAGTCCAAACTATTTTACCAGAGATTAATGAAGAATGAAAAATCCTACTAGAACTAATCCTTGAAACAAGGATTAAGTAACTGAGAAATTGAGCAATCACGGAGTACCTCATCAAATAGAAGAACCTACTTGTGGAAGAGACAACATGGGAAGATGATTTCTTCATGCAGAAACACCTACGGTTAGTAAAGTGTTGAGGAAAACACTTGTTTAAAGGGGAGGGGCATGTTAATACCTAGACAAAACCCCATTTTATGTGTAAAACCCCTTATTAAGCCCTAGATATTGAATTATTACATTTATAGTATTATAATTGTATGTCAGATAGAACCCTTCATGGTACCCTTTTATTATAATTGTACCATTTGTCTCCTTTATATATATATATATACACACACACACACACATACACACACACACCAAGAAGACCTAGTCTTAGGATCATCTTATCTCATCTCATATTTTATTATGAATTGGATATACTGTAAAAGGAGGTTTCCCCCTCAAAGTGGATTGTATTCATTAACTTTCTATCATTTTTTAAGGCGTTGGATCATAATAGGGTATTTTGGATTTAACCAAGCAAAGGGACATTTCTATCTTTATGAATGTCTTGTTTGTGAGGCAATTTTAAGGGTTAAAGATCATAATATGTGGTATTATAGATATTTCTTCTTCAAAAGGGGGAAGAATTTGCCTTTCTTTTTTTTCTATTTTGTATATTTTCAAGGGGAAAATAGGGTCGCGACACTGGAATATGTTTTTGTAGCTTTGTGTGCAAAATATGAAGAAACAAATTGTAGATCTAAGTTCTTCTAAAAAAAATACTCAATTTCAAAAAATAGTCATTTAAATTAGAGTATGGGAAGTTAAAATATCATTTTAAAATTAGCTATTCTAGGGTTTTTTCAAAGAAGACCACAAGTATTGTAAAGTATATATCTTTTTACATAGAACCCAAATTGTAGTAGAATAAATGCCAATAGAAGCAGAGTGGCTATGGCATTTCAAGATTGGGGTCGTATAGATAATTAGAGTAGTATCACATAAGTCACACATGTTTCAAGTTGAAAATATTTCGGGGCAATTATCTCTTTGTTTATGAACTCGATTGCAATAGGACTAGTGTCATTGGACGTTGAGTGGTTGTGCCATTTCCAGATTATAATAACAATTCTAATAAATATTAAGGAAATTTGAGCCATTTAAAATTTGTAGTCTCAAGACCCTAACAAAACCAAAGAATGACCATGTTGAGGGACATGCAATGGGAGAATCAAATGGAATTGTTCCAAAACCTATAGAACACACTTGACCGATGTCATAAAAATATGGAGGGATTCCAAAAAATTAGGGTGGATATCCAACAAATTAAGGAAAACTTTATAATTTTCAAGATGTATCCTTTCATCAATGCGCAGTTTACTAGAGACATATATGTCTGGTGTGACTTAGAATAAACTTGTGAAGAATGGTATATGTACATTTGTTATTTTTTGAAAGACAACTACTCCAAGTGTTTCTTTGAGGAATCTACCCCACTATATGAAAAGAATGTCATTATGGGAAATCATGAGCCTATTATGACTATTACTTTTCAGTTGGCATATTCCCTAATGGTAGTGTTCTATCCAAATCCACAACCAACCTTTTGCAACTACATGGATGATATTTTGGATATAGATGGTTATATTCATTTGGATCCACATGACCATGATGTTGGACACTTGGAATGCAATACTTGTGAAGTTTGGGAGAAAACCCTAAAACCATTCACAAAGAACCTAGCTAGAGAAAATCACATAAAACTTGCAAGAAATTGAGAGAGAGAGACAATAATGAGAGAAATATGAGAAAAACTATTAATCACAACATAATGAATGAGTAATACACATGCTAAAATATAATCCAAGAGAAGAAATTCACAAATCTCTTGCAGTGCATGTGCCAGAGGAGTGATCCAAAGGAGATATGGACACTGATTCACTATAATGAGAGTCAACTACTAGCTAGTCTCGGTTAACTGAGTGACAAGTGTGGAGACCAAGAATAACACATCCATGCAAAGGAAGTGCATCCTCATGCCCTAAAATATAGGAAATAGATGCATGAGTGGTCTTCCACTAGTCAACTGAAGTCAAGTGAATTTGAATTGAAGTCCTAACTGAAGTGATAATGTGCCCTATTTTATAAGAAGTACCCTAAATTTTAAGAGGGTCCTATTTTGTAGGGGAATATTCTCAGCTAAAACTTAGGAAAAGTGAGTGTGTAAGTGTGTAATATCTCCAACACCCCCCTTGAACACTACTAGGGTGTAATGAAGAATGGGTCTCAACTACAAGGCCATGTTAGGTACCCATTTTGCAATGCATCTAAATGAATGAACACTAAAAAAGAAAGGAAAGAGGGAAAACCTTGTGGGGAAAACCCCCCTCCAAGTACAATGCATCAAAAATGAAGAAGGAAAGAAAGAAATTTGCTAAGTATTTGTGTCCTTCACTCCAAAGAGACCTCATAAATGTGCAAGGTTATGCTCGATGAAGATTTTGTTGAAGATGTAGATGTATGTACAGACCTGATGAATCTCTTTGGAAACATGTCTTGCCTTGTACCTCTTGATCATGTGGACCCGTCAACACCTGACCAACTTCTTATCTAAAGGAAGTTGAACCGAATCTTGAGTTTTGTTCTCGAGGAGATTCTTTGCAACATTTGCATAGGGCTGAGGGTTTGAAGCTTGAACCATGTTGCAATGCATGTGCATTTGTGGTTCAATAGTTACAAGTGAATGAGGAGGCTCCTCAAGTTGTGATCTCATCCTCCAATGATCTGGTGGATCTCCCACAAGGTCACCTGCTCTCTGTAGGGTGGAATGCACCCACTTGGGAATATGTTCTGGCTAATCATCTATATTTCCATCAGCTTTCAAATCTAATTCAGAAAATAGATGTGAAATAGAGTAGACATCATCTCAAACAAATGAAACAAAATGATGTGCATATACATGTATAGAAGTCTCTTTAAACTGAGAAGCTTGTTCTTCCAGTGGCTTTTCTACTAGCTTTATTTTGTCAATCTCTCGCATGCAATATTCATAGTCTTCCTTATGCATGAATAAGACCTCCAATTTGGTCCATTCTTTGTCTAGAGTTGAGAGTGATTCAACATGATACTAAATTTCAATAGAAATACACAAGCAGATACACCCTAAAGCCATATCTTGTCTATTGAGAAAATCATTTTTCTCTCCTGGAGAATTTGGTTCAGTCTTTGTAGCCATTGTCAAATGGTATAAGCCTCGTTTCCTTAGATGATGCAAAATCCTTGGCTTCCAATCAAAATAATTGTATGGCGTGAGAAGAATAACATGTGTTGATTTCATCCTTCCTAACTGAATCTTCTCCTGAACCTGCAAAAAAATGCATATGCGCCTTGATTTTAGCAACCTATGGGTTATGATACCATGTGAAATTTTGTTGAAAACCCTAAAACCATTCACAGAGAACCTAGCTAGAGAAAATCACATCAAACTTGCAAGAGAACTGAGAGAGAGAGAGAGAGAGAGAGAGAGAGAGAGAGAGAATCTATTAATCACAACATAATGAATGAGCCTACTAATATATAATCCAAGAGAAGCAATGCACCCATCTCATGGAGTACATGTGCCATAAGAGTGATCTAAAGGAGATCTAGACACTAATTGAATGTAACATGAATCAACTACTAGTTAGCCTCAGTTAGTTGTTTAAGAGGAAACAACTTAACTGGGTGACAAGTGTGGAGAGGAAGAATAGCACATTTATGGAAAGGAAGTGTGCCCTCATTCCCTAAAATCTAGGAAATTGATGCATGAGTGGTCTTTCACTAGTCAATTGAGGTCAAGTGAGTCTGAACTGAAGTCCTAACTGAAGTGATAATGTGCCCTATTTTATAGAAAGTGCCCTAAATTTTAGGAGCATCATGTTTGGTAGGGAAATATTCTCAAGACAATATTCTCAACTAAAACTTAGGAAAAGTGAGTGTGTAAGTGTGTAATATCTCCATAGTACTTAGTCATTGGTCATGCTCAGGTGTCATCAGTTAAGGATCAACTTAAGTACCTAAACATGGGACTTGGGTTTATGGACAAGTTTATTGTACTACATGACTATTGCGGTTAGCACCTATACATGGGACCTTGGTTTATGGTTGTACATCATCACTACAAGTGTTGAGGAAAATACTTCTCAAAGGGGAATGGAATGGTGGGATACTTCCTAGAGGTGTAATGGGGGACCAAAGGGGCCACTAAAGTAATAATAATGTAGGGTGGTCATTTAATGTAAGGTGGATTAGGCCCATCATGTTTTGTATTATTAAATAAGGCCTATTAGGTAGTTAGGCTTGAATAAGTGTAATGTGGTCTCATTAAAGAAGACCCAATAAGTAGTTAGCATTTAGTTATAATTAGGGTTTTCTAGCTAACTATAGATAAGGAATGGAGTCCTTATGGATTATGTATTGGAGTACATTGTATTAGAGCTTAGCTCATCAAGAGATTGCTCCATTGAAGAGGCAAGTGAATTGTAGTTGATTCTTCCATAAAAGGATCATTTTACGATGTTAACCTATTATAAAGGTATTTTGAAGTTAATCAAGTAAGGGGACATTTCTATATTTTTTGAATATCTTGTTTTTTATTCAATCTCAAGTGTTAAAGAACTTAACAAATGTTGTCCCAAGTCAGATTTCATTTATAGGCCCATTGACATAGAAAAAGTGATATTTTAACCCAAAGGACAAGATTATAAACCTACATCCAAATGTCGTTATGTGTACCCTAACCCGGATTGATCATAAGTTGCCTATACCCCTAAGTTACAAAGAAGTTTCTTGGTCCTTGCATACTGCATGGAGGATATCTACCCATAATTGGTAAGGAAGAAAATGGGATTGTAGTTCTAGCCAAATCATATTAGCTAATTCTTGAGGGACCTACATTGGATAAGACATTGGAGGTTTCCATTGGCTAAAAAAGGTAGGATTGTTCCAATTGATATTTAGTTCCTCCTTTAACAAAAACTGAGCAACTATAGTGGAGGCAAGCTTCCTTTCTATTGGGAAAACCCCTCGAGGATCAAGACTATTATAAAGGGGCCATTGGATTCCAAGGATCTAAGGTAGACCTCTCATGGAAGTATTCTAAACATGAGATCCATCTACACTTTTGGAATGTCCACCCATGGTATTTGGGAAGCATATTTTTTATTTCTATCTTTACACCCATAGCACTACTCATTAATGATACCATCATCAAATTAGCTTACTACATAAACAAAGATTAAATTATTTCATCTTGTAAATCCCAAATTTTTCATTAGATTTAAACCAACAAATATGTTTCCAAACCAGATTTTGTGGCAATTACATAAGACCCATCTATAAAAAGTTGGAACTCTAAGAATCTTCAACTTCAACCATGACATTTGGAGAAGATAATTTTTATTTCTTTTCCTACAACCAAATTAACTTATATACAAATAAAGATTAAAGTATTTCTTCTTGTGAATCCCCAAACCCTCATGAGACTTGAAACAACAAATATGTTTCCAATCATATTTTTATTTCCATCCCTACACCCATAAAACTGTCTGTTACGCTACCATCACCAAATTAACTTACTACATAAATTATTTCAGCGTGTGAATCCTTAAACCTCCGTGAGGTTTAGAACAACAAATATGTTTCCAAGCCACTAAAGGCCACTTAGTTTCCAAATTGGAACCTAACCATGAGAAGTTTTTATGAGTTTGCTCTATCTTTTTAATGATGATGATGATGATGATGATGATTAACGTCCACTAAGACCTAATTGGTCTATCGGACCTTAAGAGGGTAAGTGATTACTTGTGATTCTTTAGAATTTTGTTTTTATGCTCGAAAAGCATTAAGAGAAGCTTTCCAAGATCACCATACTTTTGTTGAGTTAAGAGGTTAGGAAGGTTGGTAGTGTGATCAATATTTTAAAAATGAGATCTAATATGGGTATAGTCTGGACAATCTAAGAGAAAGTGTTTTTCATCTTCAACCTTCTTAGTGTCACAAAGGTGACACACTCTTTCATCCCATGGTGTTTTAGGAATTGACCAACACCCAGTT
>SNQJ01S0032810.1:113170-128758 GCA_010110895.2 Picea sitchensis | reverse complement strand
TTGTCTTCCATGTTGTTTAACTTGTTCTTATACATTAGGTATCTAGTCATAGCCATGCTCTCAATAGGGGAGAGGCTAGTTTCTACGAGGAGGATGGGATAGGGCGTATTTCTTTTAATTTTGAGATTATAGGTTATAAAATTATTTTGTATTTGCTCTATCTTTCTCCAGGATTCACGAGAGATACTATAGCCCCATACTTCACATCCATAAAGAATAACAGGTGTAACAAGAGTCTCAAAGGGGAGTTTCTTCTTATCCCAACTCCAAAGTTCAGTTGATTTACAATTGTTTTCAATACGTTCAACTTTAACATCAAATTAACAACCCTTCCATACTCGCAGGTGTTCGTGGAGTCATATTTTACAAAGAAATGAGAAATGGTAGAGGGTCGCTTCTCTTATTAGCGGTCATGGTTCTTGCCCTAGTCATCACCATGTGAGCTACCTCCTGCATGAATTGAAGCTCAGGGCACAGTAGAGATCTGAGAAGGCCTGGGGATAAATATTCGTTCTGAAGGCTTTTTCTGCGTGTGACATTGTGTCCTCGGGTAGAGTAGTGGGTCGGAGAGTTGGATAGGGGTTATCTCCCTTTGTAAAGAGCCACGGTTGATCCCTCTACCCCCTCAAAATCTGGAAGGTCCCATTCGCGAAAGAAGTTGCCCTCTTCCATACCTTAGTGCCATCAGAATAATCATTGCCGTAAAAGTTTTTGGAAATAAACTGTAGGAAGTTTTGAAACTCTTAGAGTGGACCCTCCACCCATCATCAGGACAACAGAAGTTCAAAAATTCAAAGAAAGTTCACCATTCTCTCTTTGAATTATTGAGTTTTTGTTGTCCTTGATGATGGGTTGACGATCCATTCGAAACTTTTGAAACTTTGAACGTTTCAAAACTTCCTACACAATTTACTTTTTCAGAAAGTTTTATGACAATTATAACAAATTGTAAATGCATACACCAAGAATAAGGATAACCATAAGAAACACCAACTGGCAACTCAGTTTGTGAAGAAATCTAAAAGTATTCCTATCATGTTTGTCAAATCCCCTTGTCCTCTTCAGTGGATAGGTATGTTGGTCTTTGGATTTCAAGCAAATCGTTGTTGAAAATGCCAGGCCAATTATGTTATTTTGCTTGTGGGAGAGGATTTTGCTCCTCCTTGTTCTAGCTCTAAGATGACATAGATCTTATTGTCCACTCCGTTCCATATTTCATGGGGCAGTGAGGGGTTGTAGCTTAACCAAAGGTCATTAGACTTCGACCCAATGGAATAAATTGTAGTCGCCCTCCACATTTGTGTTCATCTCTCATATCTCTCTTTGATTTTTGTGACAGATCCATAGTTTGGGGACTATCTGTGTTCATCTCTCATATCTTTGTTTGAATTTTGGCACATCCACTCTAAAAGACATTGGGGACATTGTCAGGGTAAGACAATGATTTTGTCGAACCCAAAAGGGACCAAATTTCATGTGCTAGCATTTGTTTGGAGACAACCTTGGAGGAAGCACTATCAAAGGCTATTCTCCTCTAGTCGGATGGTTAGTCTCACCAAGAAGCACTTGACTGTGGAAATTTATGTTTCAAATGTATTCTCCTCTAGTCGGATGGTTAGTTTCACCAACAAGCACTTGACTGTGGAAATTTATGTTTCAAATGCAACTAATGCCATGAATATGGACACTTTGCAAAGCATTGCCTAAACCAATTTTTGTTGGTAACTCTGAAAGGTAATCCAACATCCTCGAAAGGGTTTATTGGTCTAGATGAACATAATATGTCCAAGCTTGTGGTCAGCATGAAGAAAACAACCCTTAGCGTCAAAACCCAAAGTCCTCCAGGGTCAACCCCTCCAATGCCAATCACTTCCAAGCCCTAGTAGATCTAGAGGCCTTTGAAAAGGATAAGAAGGTAATAGGGATCCAACATCCTCGAAAGGGTTTATTGGTCTAGATGAACATAATATGTCCAAGCTTGTGGTCAGCATGAAGAAAACCGCCCTTAGCGTCAAAACCTAAAGTCCTCCAGGGTCAACCCCTCCAATCCCAATAACTTCCAAGCCCTAGTAGATATGGAGGCCTTTGAAAAGGATAAGAAGGTAATAGGGATTCAGACTCCACCATATCTAGAAAATGATGATCCCCAACCCAAAAATGTCCCAAACAATGCAGAGATTTCCATGAAAGGAATCCCATACTACCTGGACGAGGACCACAACAATAGAAAAGAAGTCCCTAGAGTAACATACAAACTTTAGGCTCACAGGTAGAAACAATGCAACAAAGCATCCAGGAAGATTCTCACATAGAAACAAAGCAACAAAACAATGAGGTGGGATTAGAGGTTGTCTTTGAAGATGAGAAAGGAGATCAAAAGGAAGTCAAGACGGTAGAAGTCCCCAACACTGTAAGTACTCCCTTGTCACATGCAGCAACTTTGAGGAGGAATAAAACCCACAATTCACCTCCGCTAACTCGGGTAAGAAAATCCAACCAAAAGCGTAGGGAAAAAGAGAGAGCAAGAGATACCTCTAAGCATCTAGACTTTACTTCTCCAAGGGACCTTGGACCTTTTGGAGATGTGCTTCATTTGGATCCTCCTACAAAATATGTTTTGTCATGTTCTATTTTTAAGACAATCTGTAATAGTTGGAGAGGTGCTTCATTTGGATCCTCCTCCAAAATATGTCTTATCATGCTTTATTTCTAGGACAATTTGTAATAATTTATTCTTGTCGTAGAAGTATAAAGAACTATTACCAATGCCTAGGTTTGGGTCAAATGGAAATGAGAATCAACTATTTTTCTATTAAAGACACAGATCTTCAGACCACATCAATCAATGCATGACAGTTTGTAAGCCCTTCCATCTTAGTTTGAAGCGAAAGTCCATTTTTAAAATTTACGTTTGGAATTCGACTTTTGTTTATGAAGATTTCAATAATAAATTATTCCTCTCTAAAAGTCTTTTATCAAAAGAATCCATAAAGAAGAATGAAGTACCTTGGCAACAATGACCAACAATGACAAGTCTTCTGATGTATTCATGTGGAAGTTATTTATTCCGAAGTTCTTGTAAGAAAGAGAGTTTGGGTATTCCAAGTCAAAAGGACGCCTAGTTGGTTTGCATAGTACTTGGAGAGAAAGTGAGTATCAGCACAGAATTACAAGTGAACCTTGAGTTTTAAAACATTATGATTCTCTTTTTTAAGCATTTTTCTCTTTCCAGATACTCACTTTTTTGGGTAATAACTTATCGCTAGCAAATAAAGTAACTACACAGATGTCTTAAGGGAATTTACTCGAATACTGAACTTTCACTGCACCAAGCAACTATACAAGTGGTACAAATGGTAGACCCCAACAGTACTAGTGTGATGCTTATTTTCTATGTTTTGTGTAGGACATAGAGTTTAAGAGGTATTCACTGTGAAAAAAAATTGAGTTTATAGATATGGGATATAACCCAAGTGAAGTCTTGGTCTTGTTGTTATGCATAGTGCTGTATGGAGAGAAAGTGGGTGCCTAATAAGCGCAGAGGTCTGGTTGAGCCTTCTTGTCTTAAAACATTATGGTTTACCCTTTTTAGGGGTAATTATTTATCACTGGTAAATAAAGTGACAGATGTATCTTAAGGGTATTTGCTCAAATACTGAACTGTCACTGCTCAAAATGATACATCCTAACAGTACTAATGTTTGAACAAAACTGTGATGCTTCATTTCTATGACTTGTGTAGGAGATAGTTTTAGAGGTATTCACTGAAAAAAATGACTTGTGGTGGGAAAAGAACATTTATGGAGGTCATGTAATGCAGAAGCTGTTTATTTATTAGGGCCATATACGAAAAGCTTAAAGTCATCTAACAACAAATTATATGGCAAAATATCAGGGAGTATCCACTCAAATACTGAAATATCACTGTGCCAAACAAAACCAGTGAAAGACCCAATGGTCCTTACTTAATGGTTGGAACGCATATCTGGCTGCCTTTACCAATATTCTGACACAACATTCATTTGATTTATACAGAAGAAATTATAATCCAATTGAACAATCAGACGACCATAGAAATCTAGCAATTCCCATTCGTTTGGAACACAAATCAGAACCTGCCTCCAACTATTCACAAATAATTTACTGCACACTGTAATGACATGTCTAGGAAGATAATTTCAGAGAGATTCATTGAATGAAGAAAATTCACTTGGGTTTTTGCAGAAGAAAATATAATCCAATTGAACAAGATAACCTGCCTCGAAGACATGCATAGGATATCGCATTTCCCATTTGTTTTGAACAAGATAACCTGCCTCCAACTGTTTCATAAATCATTTACTGCAGACTGCAATGAGATGTCTTACCGTATAACATTTGCTTTGTAGAAAACAACTCCATATTCACACTGAATGAAGAAAATTCACTTGGTTTTTACAAAAGAAAATATAATCCAATTAACAAGCAGACATGCATAGGATATCTGGCATTTCCCATTTGTTTGGAACACAAACTGCCTCCGACTGTTCATAAATCATTTACTGCATACTGCAATGAGATGTCTTTTACCAGATGACATTTGCTTCACTGAATGAAGAAAATACATATGGATTTTTACAAAAAAAGATATAATCCAACTGAACAAGGAGACAAGCATAGGATATATGGCATTTCCGATCTGTTTGGATACTGGAACACAAACCAGAACCTGCTTTGTATTGTAGAAGATAAATTTATATTCACTGAATGAGGGAAATTCACTTTGGATTTTACAGAAGAAAATATAATCCAATTGAACAAAGAGGCATGCATAGGATATCTGCAATTTCCCATTTGTTCATAAAACATTTACTGTATATTGCAGTAAAATGCCTTGGCATATAACATTTTCTTTGTAGAATGATTTCAGAGATGTTCACTTAATGAAGAAACTTCATCCCGAGCTTCTACAGAAGAAATATAATCCAATTGAACAGGGTATCTGGCATTTCCAATTTGTTTGGAACACATATCAGAACTGGGTCCCCAACTGTTCATATATCTACATTTGCTTAGTCCCCTCCTCATAAACAATTTTTCTCATTTGTTGATCAATTGCAAAAAGTTCTATCAATTTGCTTAGTCACAAGAACTCTATCATCCCTCCAATCAGTTTTTCTTTCTTTTTTGTGAAGTTGAAGAGAATGGTCACACTGAGTTAATTTGGCCAAGTGTAGAAAGAAAAAGCATGACATGACTAGAAGTTCTACATTCACTCAAGAAATGTGCCACCAAATAATACTCTATCATCCTACACGCATCTTTTCTTTCTTTTTGTAAAATTGAAGAGAATGGCCATAGTGAAAGTTAATTTTGCCAAGTGTAAAAAAGAAAAAGCATGACATGACTAGAAGTTCTACATTCACTAAAAAATGTGCCCAAAAAAATTCTCTCATCCTCCACTCGCATTTTCTTTCTTTTTTGTAAATTTAAAAAGAATGATCATACTGAAAGTTAATTTGGCCAAGTACAGGGAAAAAAGGCATGACATAACCAGCCCACAAGAACATTCTGCAGTAGGTTGCCTTTATTTCTGGGTGAGTGATTTTTTCTTTCTGCTACACAGTTTGCATGCCATGTGCAACTCAACAGCAGTCTGTAAATCACTATCCATTTACATACTAGAGCTCTGTTCATCCAAAACCATAGGGCATCAAAGAGACAAATGACAAAAGTCTGAAAGTAACATTCTTTTTTATGGCTATTGCAACACAGCAGAAAAGATAAGAGATGCAAGACAAGGAAAAGAGACACTAGTTTTTAACAATCCAAAATGGCATCAGCGCCTTTGAAGCTGTCATTCACATGCATTTTTTAGACTGAACCAGATTTGAAATTAATGGAAAGAGGAAATGCATTTTATACATCATATAATTGATCTGGAAAACTCTGAAATTGGGGACAATGTCTATCTAGCCCTAGAAACTTTCAACATCTTTAATTCACGAAGTTCTGGCTTATCAGTTTTTATCAAAAACACATCGTATAATCAACGAAGACAAACACACTAAATAAAGGCAACCTGATAGTAGGAGTCCAATTTTCAGTAAGAATTTTTGTCAATAAATGATCAATGCAGCTTCTTCCACTCTGAATTGATGACATTGATAGCTAAGCTTCACAATTGCCATTCTTATTATAATACAATTGTGTGTCCACATGCATGTTTTACATTGAATAAGATTTGAAATTAATGGAAAGAGGTAAAATACATGTTCTACAACAAACAATTGATCTGAAAAAACTCTGATATTGGGGACAAGGTCCATCTAACCCTAGAAATTTTTCAACAACTTTATAATTCACAAAGTTCTGGCTTCTCATTTTTTTGTCAAAAAAACATTGGTATAGTCTTTGAAGACAAACAGGCTAAATAAAGGTAACCTGATGATAGTAGGAATCCAATTTCCAGTATGAATTTCTGTCAAGAAATGCTCAATGCAGCTTGCACTCTGAATCGCAGTGTAAATATGTATCCTCATTAGGTTGATAGCTACACAATCACCATTCTTATTATAATACAATTAGGTATCCGGATCGGATTAGCATTTGCCAAGATTGATAATAAATAAATCAAACCACTACCGAATTGAAATCAATGTACAGAATCTGACGAACCCAATTAACAAAATCAAACCTCTGCCTCTAGTAAATTGATGACCACGACACAAGCAAAACCCAAAACCGCTCTGCCGAAGGTCACAGCTGCCGGAGTTCCCGGAGCTCCACTGGAGATCTTTGCTGTAGTTAGAGGAAACGGTGAAGGAGATGGGGAGAGCGTATCGCTCTCTGGTCCGCCAAGCGTTGTGGGTATAGGAGGAGATGATATTGATGGCGGAAATATCGGAGCTAAAATTGGCGGGACCGGAATATTTGATGGGGAAAATGCTATAAGTGGGGAATAAGCTGGAGCAGTTGGCAGGGAATGAGCTGGAGTTGGGGATACAGAAGAATCCTTCACCGGGCAAGGGGAAACAGGAGCAGAAACCGGAGAAGACAGTGGCGAAGTCAAAGGAGAAACGGGGGAAACGGGGGCCGAGACTGGCGAAGGCAAAGGGGAAACAGGGGAAACGGGGACCGAGACTGGCGAAGGCAAAGGGGAAACAGGGGAAACGGGGACGGGGACCGGGACCGGAGATGGTGAGGGGGAAACGGGGAAAACGGGAACCGAGGCCGGAGAAGGCGAAGGGGAAGGAGCTGGGGATTTCGTACCAAAGATTTCTATGGGAAGTAATACTTTGGGCACTGCGAATATTGAGAGGGGTTTTTGATCAAACACCGTTTCCGTCACAGGTGCCTGCACAATCCCAGTATTAACCGCCACCATACCGTCCATTCTCGTAATATTGAGCGTGTAGCTCCCAGCGCCCATGGCCTGGGTCGCGAGGGTTGGCTGAGCGGGGTTCACAATGGTTTGCAGCGATCCAAGCGGGTAATAAGAAAGCAGAACATGATACTTGAGAATCACGGCCTTCTTTTCGGCCGTGAGGCCTTGCAGAGTCTCAGGGTTCAGGGCCGAGAAGGCGTCATCCGAGGGAGCAAAGATGGTGATTCCAGCACCGGCTTCCTCGGACTCGAACTCCGAGACGACCCCGGAGGCCTCCATCAAAGAAACCAAGAAATTGAAATTCATGGCCTTTACGAGAACGTCTGTGACATTGATCCCGACAGGGGTGGGCGCCGGGGAGCCGGAGAGATCAAAGCCGTAGGGAAAGATCATGGCGCTGATCCTGGCAATGCTGATCGTGTAGGGGAACTTATCGACGAGGCCGTCGATCGTAGCGTTGTAGGCGGCTCCCGGCACCGGCATGCCTATCCGGACCTGCCCGTTGTTGCCGCCGCCCGTGGTTATGTTGACAGCACCCGTGTTGTTGGGCGCCCGCCCGGTCGTCTGGTACAGCGTTGTCACCAGAGTGCCCGCGGCGGGCATCATTTTGAGGCGATCCCAGTCCAGATATTCAAGAAGCACATGGTAACGCAGCACATCGGAAACCTCCTGCGTGGGCAGATTTCCACCGAAGCTCGAAATAAAAGGCTCCAGTTGGGCATTGGAGAGCGCCAAGATCGTCAGAGAGCTCCGGTTATTGATCTCCCCTGCAACATTCGTTGCCGTTAACAGATTATTGAATGTAGTGAACTCCGGATGCTTCCAGAAGAATGTTGTGATGTTAAAACCGCTTGCCGAAGGGGCAATGCCAATGCAGACCACCATTGCCACCAGCAAACCTGAGTATGAATATGAGTATACCCCTACCCCTGCCCCTACACCTACACCCCTTCCACCCATTTCTGCACAATACACAATGTATCTCTGTCTGTCAATCAAAACTCTGCACAGCTGAAACCAAGAGATCAAGCAGCAGCACTGTGGATGAATGCCTCTCTCCCTGCTGTGTGATGAAAGCAAGGAAAAGAGACTGATCGCCATGAACTAAATAGCGAGGAGAATCATGACAACGGTCACTCTAAGTTATCGTTGGATTCTTGTGCTATGATATGTGGAGGCTTTGGGAACTCCAACGGTCGGCATAGAAGGATTCCTGATACAGTAACGTTGTTGTAGCTCATGATAATAATAAGATTATCTTAATAATATTGGGACACCACCCTGCCTCCCGTAAGCAAGATGCTTGCCCGAGGCGCACCCTGGGTGCCGTGTAATACTTTTTACTTATATGTGCATGCATTAATTAAATTCTCTGCTCTGCATCAACGCAGTCTAGACTTGTTCAGCGGCGTTTGCATGCCGTTGGGATTATTAGGTCATAAGATCTAGGTAATCCTACATAGATCCAGCAGTTAATAACCTTGGAGTTTGCACACTGTAATACATCGTGTCCCTACAACAAGTTTCGAACCCGAGACCTATTGATACCTTGGACGGTGAGTTAAACCTATTGATATCTTGGACGGTGAGTTTGATTAAGACTACCTCCATCATGACATGCAGAAACAGATTCAGCCACCCCATGTCATGTTGAGGAGTTAATACGCTTGTGACTCTCGCTTCGAACGGTTGGAGGCAGAAAGTCACGGTCCAGTTTTGTCCCCAGCTTTGGTATTTGGTATTAATATTGTTGTTGGTTTTAGTAAAGTATGGAATTTGTTGTACAGATTTATGTATGGGATAAAGTGTTTTTATATGAAAATATCCCTATGTATGGTATTATAATTATTGTGTAGCAACTTTAAATGTACAATAAACTATATTTTATTTAAACTATATTTTGTTTTATTGTTTTATAATTTATAATTATTATTATTATTATAATATATTATGATGTTTAATAAGTTTTTTTTTAAACAAATGTTTAATGATTTTAAGAGGGTAAGGCCAATGTATTAATTAAAGAATTATGGAAGTAAGAAAGTTTGGTTTATTACATATTGATAATATAAAATAAAATGGAGTTTTGAATTTATAATTGGTATGTGGCGAATTTTGAGTCATTATTGGATTGGATGTTGGAATGGCAAGCAACTTTGAAGGTATGTTAAGAGGGAGGGGGCATTGATTATCATGGAATCTATGTAGATGAGGTCGACCCCTGTAATGTAAAGAATCAATATTTATGGGGAAGAAGGTTCCACTAGTGGTGGCTTTTAAAAATAGATTTTTTAATAGAATTAAAAAAGAAAAGAAGTGGAAGCCATGGAAAACAAGTTAAGGGTGAAGTGGGGCTACACTTCAAATGTAAGAATTGATGATGAAATTGCACTTTTTTTAAAGTAAGAATTGATGATGAAATTGTACTTTCTTTCTTAATACTAGTACTTAAAATAATAGACCTCTACTCACACATAAAATAATTTATTTATTTTTTTCAGAAGAAAAATGGCTTAAGGTTATATTAATATATAAACTTTTTTACATCAACAAAGAAGAAGTCCCCAAGACAATGAAACCAAGATACTGTCAACATAGAATTATCTTTATGTCTTTACAAGCAAATGAAAATAATGGCCCCGAACAAGAAATGTATATGCACATCTGTACTTGTTCCAAATCCAATGGAAAATTCCTAAACAAAAATGTTAATCAAGAAGATACACATAAAAGAACTTGCACTATGTGCAATGGAAAATAAAGGAAAACATTAAAATCTTAATTACAAAATAAAGGAAATCATTAAAATCTCTTAATTACACAATGATATGAAAGTCTCATTAATGCAATATAGGATTCTAAGGCTAGCAATAACAACGACACTCAAAACACCATAGAAAAGATAGAGGCAAGGAACCCATAATAAGAAGCACATAAGGCAATTGGAAAAGATAGAGGCAAGGAATTGAAGAAGTGAAAGAGGTTGTTATTAAGGCAATTCCAAAAAATGCAACTTGAGCTCATATATAGATGCTATTCTACAAATGTTATTTTTTTTTAAATTTGAACTTTATAGAATGATTTCTCATTCTCTCACAACTTTTTTTATTTGAGTTTAATTCTAATTACAATGATTATTTAAAATCAAAATCTTATCTCTAAGTATTTTTACTTTTCAATTTATAATCAAAAACCATTTCCCAAAGTGAAAAAGACAAGTACAATTTTTTATCATGGTAATGTAGTCTCTTTTGACCAATGCATACAATCTAGGATATCTATATATTCCTTTTTATATTCTTAATAAGTAATTCACTAATTTGAAAATAAAATAAAATTGAATTAAGTTTTTTTTTACCATTGTATATCTTAATAGATAATTTATTAATTTGAAAATAAATGTTGGTTAAGAACATGTATTTCTCCTTAAGATATCATAGATTCAAAACTAGAGAGGTAGAGTAGGGTATGTATACCTCTCTACATTTTAGGGGGTCTCTTGTCCAACAAACAAGATGGGTTCATATACTAATTTTGTGTCTTGACATCATCATTATTATTATTATTATTATTTAGGATCTATATTTTCCCTTTTATATTTTTAATAGATAATTCAATAATTTCAAAATAAAAATTATTTTTAATACAATATTGTAGTGATTTTTTTATAATGTTTTTAATTTATATTTATTACATGGAATATATGTTTATAAGTATTAATAATAATGATTTGTGTAGTATGTTTAGTAAGGTCATTTTATGTGTTCTTCACAACAATAAAAAAACAAAAATAAATAATAAATAACTACTACAACAACAACAAAAAGTAAATAAAAAACAAATAGCTACATACATGTGACAAGATCTAAAAAAATTAAATTAGTTTAGATTCATCTTAAATTTGGAGCTATCAAGCACCCCAAGAGAGATTAAATTTTTTAAGCTTTATTTTTTATTATTTAATATGAAGGAATTAATACATGGCATGGAATTAAATGATAAAAAGAAGTTACACCTTAAGAAATTTGATCTCTTTTTATGCTTAAAAAATCTGAGTTTAAGATGGATATAGATTGATTTTAAACATTTTATCCACTAAATACATTTTAAGAATGTAATAAATATAAAAATACAATAACAATAATATATAAAGTAAAAAATTAATAAAGATTAAGTTAAAATTAGTCCAATTGCATTGTTAAGATAATAATAATAATAATAATAATAATAATTTACAAAAATAAATAAATTTTATTGTGAAGATTACTTTGGTATAAAAAAGATTTAGGGTATTATTTAAAGGTGAAATTTAGTCAATTGGTTATTTTTTGTCATTTTCTAAAAATGGTATTCGTGAATAAGTCAATAGGTCATTTTCACTTTAAAATTTTGCTTTTTATTTTTACATAAAATATGGTTAAATTGATAATATTAGTCAAAATTATAAGTTTTAATAGTAAATTATAGGGTTTTTTATTAAATAATAGTTTATACATCTAACTGAGACCAATTGGTATATTAAAACTTAAGAAGAAGATAAATGATAAAAAAGATAAAAAAAATATGGATAAACTTTTTTTATATTAATTTTTTTTTTAAATCCAAAAAACATTCTAACTCAAAATGTCAAAGAAAATGATATTTATACTTTAAAAACCTTTATAAATCACTTAATGTTTTAGATAATAATCAAATACTTGTTGTTTATTTGGTTTAGTTTGGGTGGTTGGGAGGAATGATTGTTATTCTTCTCATCCGGGTTCAATGAATTTGCCTTGTGTACCATCCTCAAAATGAAGAGAAGTTAAATGTAAAGTTAGCTTTCAAAGTTATCACTTAGCCTTAAACCACTTAGTTACTCTTCCACTTATATATGATTACCGTTGAAACAATATTAAAGTTAATGAAGATCAGTAGACTTACACATGCAAAAATAAGTTGTATAAAAGGATTATTGTGAAGTTTGTAATATAGGGATTGAGGAAAGGTAGCTCCATATGAGTGTGCACGGAGAAAACTAAGATAATGCTAATAAAATTAAGGTGAATTAGGAAACTTATTTTAAATTATTAAATAAAATTAATAATTATATGTTTGTTTATTATTAAGCTCTAACAACAATCATCATTATCACCATTAAGTTGAAAAAAATTTATTGTCATTTAAATTTCTAATTTCTTAATTTTTAGTATGTGTAAATATTTTTATTTTCTTTTAGATTTCTTTTTTAGTATGTATAAACATTTTTTTTTATTAAGAATCATAAATTCTAATTTTTCATAGACATAATACAAAAAATTATTTTAAAATTAACATATATTTCATATAATAAGAAATATTCACTTTAACAATAAATTTAAAGAAAAAAAGGGTAGGCAGGCGCAGGGATCCTTTACGATCCCGGGGGCAAAGTAGAATCTAGATACCACTGGAATCTAGGGACGGACACCAACAACAAAGTTGAGGCATACACTCTCCTCAAGGGCGTTCAAGTGGCCCAATCCAAGGGAATAAGAAAGCTTGTTGTCCTAGGTGACTCTCTCACCATAATAAGACTGATGGTCAAGGGAACAAACCCAAAAGATCCCAGCTTAAAACAGAACATGGATAGAACCAAGATGGCTTCCAAAGAAATCAAGACTACCTTCTTTCACATCCTTAGAGGTAACAATAGCGAAGCAGACAAGATGGCTAATGCAGCCATCGGGACAAATCCCGACACTCTCAGCATTGACGAAGTTTTAACCTCAACCACCCTCTACTAATGAACCTCCAAGAGATAGTTCAGGACAACAAAAGGAGTTCCCCCCTTGGGACTTAAGTAGCCCTCGCGATCACATGGAGAGGAATATTGACAGCCTCACCCAAATGCGACTAAAAGGAAACATCCTCAGCCTCCTCAATCGAGGTCCACCCCGTGCCCGAAAGGATAGCCACGACACGGCTGGGTGGACGATTTCAGTCGTCCATGTGACATACTGTAGTCGCAACACTTGGCAGGCGTCATACGAGAACTCTCTACCTCGCTCGTACAAGATGGTCTCTTCTCCAAGCAGTGCGAAATCCTCTCCTCGCATGGGAAATCCGACATACCAAGCTCATTTGTGTGAACATGATGGACAGGCCTCTCATCTCCCCCTTTGATCCAACTCCCTTGATGTCATCCGTCCCTCCATGGCATCGCTCAGCACTGTGTACAGGACGCTTCCCACAATCTCGTGGGTTCGTTCGTCACCCCCCTCCTCGGCAAACTTGCAGTCGTCCTTGCTCTGTGCGTGGCCCTCGTGGGAATGCCACTTCGCTCGCTTGCCCCTCCAGACCCCCTAGGTTCTTATTGCGGCCTCCTCGCCACCTTGTAGCCATTCCTGTTTTCCTCAAAGAGCTCCTTGGGTTGTTTATAGAGCTTGGAGCCTGCCCCCCCTTTCGCTCCGTGAACTGCTTATTTACAGAGCTTGGAGCCTGCCCTCCCTTTCGCCCCCTTATGCGTAGTCTCTTAGTTGTCCCCCCTCGCGCTTGCCTTTACAACTGTGCCCTATGCATAACCCACAAGAACCGGCCAATTCTGGCATCTCCTCTGGCGACAGTGAAATGCAACAGGAGCATACAGTGCAGGAGGACTCAGACACTTGGCTAGAAGACAATTGGGAACCTGAGTGTGGAGGATGCAGTAGCCTTCACGAGCAATTGGTAGCGCTAAGTGCCAACAGGGCTTTCGAGATGGAAACTCTCTCCCAACACCGTTTTTTGATCAGCAAACTACAGGACGAAAGCGAGGCGCAAAGAAGTCAAATCACTACCAACCGGGAGCAGATAGACACCCTTTAGCTCAGGATGGACCAACTTGAGGACACGCAACCCCCTACAAGCAATATAGGAACACGGGAAGGATATTCGATGAATGTCCAGTCCAATTCGATTAATCAGGTACCAGATCTGAATGTGCCCCTCTCTGACTTCCGGAGAAAAGAGAAACACCCCAAAGCAGAGAAAAATGTCTAAGATAATCAGTCTTGCTATCAAACTGATCTATGTTTTGCCGTATAGCGTATCTAAGTAGCTCCTTTTGCAGAATTTATGGAGGAAATTCACCACACAGTAATTTTTGTAAGAAAAGGGGTTACTTGAACACCCTAATTTTTGTAATAGTCCTAAGAAAGAAGAACTTAGACACAAGGCTGTTTTTCTTTTTTGTAAACTCAGTGGATTTATCCACACCTATTAATATATTTTTACCAGTTCTTGTTAAAATAAATAAATAAATAAATTTAAAGAATAAAAAGTCATATTTCCTATGTAATAATAAATATTTTATGAATTGTTAAATTTTGATATAGTGTTTAGTTTAAATAGATCTTGTTTTGCATGGCTACTAGGATTTAAAACCATTGAGAAAAATACAACCATACTAAGAGTTGATATAACCCAAGCCAAGTGAGATCCACTTGATTTTCACTGGACCATAACAAATCACTAACATCTTAACAAACAAACAAAAATACAAATACTTTATAAATAAATAATACACTAATCATCCTCATTATCTCATAAATAACATAGCTATAACCATTATTCTACATAAATTATCAATTATAATGATATAAATTACCAATTATAATTATTTACCTATCAATAAATTAAAATGATTTATGATTTTTATTAATAATTATATTTTTGCTTTTACACAATTTCGAGGAACATTTTCCTCATTATGAAGATATCATAAATAAACTTTAAAAAACATTAGAGATGTCGAAGAAAACTCGAGTGGGGTTCACCTTTACGTGAAATAAATTGTTGTAACTGTAATTGTATGCCCAACTATGATAAATATCATTTATCCTTTGTTCAAGGTGCATGTATTTTAAGCAATAACCTTAATATTATTATTATGATGTATTCATTTATCCCTGGTGTAGTGGGGCAATGTTTGATTTTTTTATATTATTAAACATATAGATATCCCTGGTGTAGTGGGGCAACGTTTGATTTTTTTTATGTTACTAAACATCATAGATATCGTGTGCATCAATCTATGCTCATTGCTAACTTTTTATTATAATAAATCATATAAAAATCTCAATGAATTATTATATTGATAATTATCATCTCTCTAAGTACAACCATCTTCAAGTAACTATACAACACTTTGAAAAGATAATCTTTTTAATAAAATAATTAAATTATAATTGCACTTATACATTATGAAGTTTAGATTGAAAGAA
>SNQJ01S0032810.1:100194-112223 GCA_010110895.2 Picea sitchensis | reverse complement strand
GGGTTCGTCCAAAACCCTAGCTCCTTCTAGCCTATAAAAGAAGGGGTAGGGGTACCATTTGGAGGAGGAAAAAATACAGCGAAGAAACTCTGCCCATTTACGTATTCCATTGTCCCAACCCTTTAGCCTTTCCTCATGCCAAAGGAGATTTAACGCAAAGCAGTTGAATGACAGAAGAAGAGGAGCCTAGGATCAGGTTCAAGGAGTGGTGGCCGGTCTCAGCTTTTGTAAGTTGATTCACTTTAAATAATAAAGAGAATGTTTTTCCCATCCCAATTCATGAATTGTCTATGGTTTGATTAGTTTATGTTTGATTTCTAACCCTTAAGTATAGAAGTAGCATGCATGCATAGTTGTTGTTTGTCTTGAGTGCAGGTCATCTTTGGAAGGAGCATTGCGAGCAAGTGGTCAAGCACAACGGAGGATCGACATCGAACGTCGGTAATAAAGTAGGTGGTCCTTTTCCATGCATTTACTGAGAAAAAGGGATTTAAATCTTGGGATGTAGGTAAGAAGTAGTTTCTATTCGGTCAAATCTGCATGCAAAGTCTGAACTCTATTTTGCTAGTCCGTAGGGTGTTTTTCCCAACAACACCATGTCACGAGATCCATGATCCTTGAACTTCCATATACTGGAAACGCTCCAACTCAGCCCTTCAATTCCATTTGGAGGCTATAAATTGAGCCATATCCAAGCCTTGAAGACAATTTGACAATTCAACTTTGAGAGCAAATACACTCTGGAGAAATTTCACTTCATATTGAGTCTGCATCCCTTTGTCCTTGAAAGTTTGAACTTCTTGTGTTCAACCCCCAAGCTCTTCCTACTTTGTGATGGAGAACCTCATTGACTCCTATATATGAGATTGCCTTTGTGGAAGATTGAAGTGGTGGAGGCCCAGCTGGAGGGACTTAGTTTCTCGGTTCTGATATGTGGTGTTACATAAGTTTGTCACCTATGTACTTCTGCTGATTATTTGAATAGAAATGCTCTTTTCTCGTCCAATTGATATCTTGCAAATATTTGAATTACTATTCCATGGGCATATTTGTCATGTATGTTAATGGATTATGCTAATTTATATGTTGACACTATATATTATCACCATATGCTTGTGTATCTTGGTTTTTTAGGACAAATTGTAGGTATAAAGCTTTGGGTCGTGTGCTCAACGGTGGTCTTCTTTGAACGTCTGCACAAGGTAAGATTTTAGCCTTGTCTTGTTAGCATTTCATTTATATAGCATACTTGAGATTAGAGTTGATTTATGGGTGTCGTTCTGTCTGTTGTAATTTACCCCTAACCATAGAAAGATTTTCCTCGTAACACTTAGTGTTGTGTGAACTATGTTGTTTTTCCATAAAAAGTGGTGATAATAAGTTACCATTATTTTAGTAATTTTATGTGATGTAAAACCGAATTTAAGAAAAGTAATGAATTGTGTTGTTAAAAAGTTAAATATGATACGTTTTTTAGGGTGAATAATTATAAATTAAGTTTTTATTTTAGTAATGTTGTGTGATGTAAAAATGAATTTAAGAAAAGTAACGAATTGTGTTGTTAAAAGGTTAAATATAATAATTTTTTAGGGTGAATAACTATAATTTGAGTTTTTGATTGAGATAGTTAGGGTTTTGAGTAGATTTTATAGTGATGTGATGTTTTAAGGGTGTAATCTTTAGACATGTAGGAGCAATTGTATTTTCTTGTTCGAGTATAAGTTCGATAATTATGTCTACATAAGGCAAGGTTTAATGGCTTCTCCTAACTTATTTATCATTATGCATGGCATTTTTCCCACACCCGTGGATGTCAATGACACCCAAGGATCCTCAAAAGTTCATCCCAAAGGTGTACCATGAGGTAATGACAACCCTATTCTTGAGCCAAATAATGAGATTTATGATACTGACTATGATGGTTTTTGTGAATTGTTTTGGGTGGGATCCATACCGAGGTACTTTATGTGGGTTGAGTGCCTTAGAGTCAATGATAAAAAGATGGATATGTGAGTCATGAAGTAGTGGTCCCTCAAATTATCAATTGGTTGAGAGGCCTAGCTAACCTACCTAGTTTGGGTAGACTTCCCTGGCCTACACATGTAGTTATTTCCAACAATTTGACAAATTTTCACCCCTCTACATGAAGTTATTTGAGGAGAGCCTAGGAGTTTCTTCATCCCTAGGCCTCAACATTTTATATATGTTTGAGTCAAATTGTCAAAAGACCTCAAGGAATTAATTTACATTTAGTCTAGTAGTCATGTGATCCATCACTAGTCAATCTGATATATCAACTTGCTCAATACATGCTTCTATTTCCAAAGCTCAAACTATTGAATCTATGATTTCCATTTATGACATAGTGTAACATTGAAACAAATGCACCTACATCGACCACCCTTACCACAAAATATTCTTGGGCTCCTAAAACAGGTGAAGGTATGTCGATGTAGGTTGTTTCCATTTGTCAACTATAGGAGTTCATCCCTAAGAAAAGTCCCCATTAGACTTTAATTCATTTGGATTAGGGAACTCACCAAATTCTAGCCCAAATACCTTTAATAATTTTGATGAAATGAAAAACTTTAAAAGTATTTAATCCTAATGAAGTATGTAGTATGCAAATGCAGTCTCAATATATGATTTTTTTCCATGAGTAAGAACAAAGCATGAGTAAGAACAAAGCAAAGGATATAAAATATACTAAATTAAATGTAGTAAAATCCATGGAATAGTTCAATAGTATACACATAGATTTCAAGAAACTTAATGTAAATGAAGATTAACCTTGCATTAAAACAACAAGTTACAATTCCATATCTATTTGTTGATACCATTTAAAAGAACAAGCAAGATAAGATGAGTAGCATAAGATTAGAGTACAACGTGTTAATCCAATCTCACAAGAATTGTAGAATGCATGAAAGTAAGAAAAAGTCTAAGTAAGCATACATACATAGAATTGATTTCTCCAACAAGTTTTTCATATTAAAAATACTAAAGTAGTTCCATATAGGTAAGTCTCAAAAAATCCCTTCTCCCACGATTTACATCCATATTTATACATAAAATAAAAGTAACTACAAGAAATTGAATATTTTTTTTTTCTAATTACTTGCACTTTTGATTTCAATAATTGATGATTGACGCCCCTAGGGGAGCAGCTCAATTGGCAAGTGCTGTGAATATGAAGTTCCATGAGGTTTCGAGTTCAAATCCTCCCGACTTACAATGTGTGTCGCGTAAGGGGCATCGTGGGCACACCTGGAGGTTATAGTGGTAGTAGTTGGATAACACGGCCATGTGTAACGTGAGCACGTGCCCAACTAATTGTTGATTCCGCGAGACATAAAAAATAAACAAATAAATGATGATTGACCTTTGGCCTTCCACCTATCATTGGAGGCCTTCCAAGCTTCAAATGTGTTATTAATATACTCGATTTATGGAAACCAATGTTGATTGGATGGAACCCTAAGCAACACAATATTCCTCTTAACATTTTAATATATGTTTCCACTTTTGGTAAAGTGAAATTCAGCATAGCATTGTTATGTGAAGGGACTTTCACATAATATTTTAATTGTTTGATGGAAACTGTAGAAACATAAAGGAGATACTTTTTTCCATGTGCAATGGTGTTTGATAATGCTTTAAGTACTCAATCTCATTCAAATAAGTCATTAATGGAACCTAAGGTAGGTAGATTTCTTTTTGATACTACTCTTTCTATCACAAACCATATCTTAATGGCTCCATCTAATTTAAATTCTATGTTTTCACATGTTTCTTTAGCCAAATTCTTTTGATGGCCTAAACCACAATTGATACCAATAAATTAATCTTCAATCATGTATGAAACATATGGATCAAGGTCATTCATGTATTCTTTCCATATTGCAATAGAATCAAATTATAATTGAACATGTTCTCATTAAACCTTCTAGGCTAAAAGGTGTCTTAGAAGGGTGTCGATTTGGTTCTAGAATACCTACAGTTTATCATAAAATCTTTTTCTGTCTTTTTTGTATCAATCAAATTGAGGGGATCAATAACTAGGCATAATATCATTTGCATGATGCGGGTTCGATTCCTTCGGGCTACCACTATGACCCCCAATTTTTTACATGCAAATCCCATAATCATACATCAATGTTAGACATGATTCAAAGTGAGGTGGGTGAAATTAACATTGTTATTCCTAGCCACTTGGTCTACCCCTTACGAGCTCATAAAACCTTATATGTTGAGTGTTCAACTTATCTCGAATTTTGAAGGAACAGTTTATGAAACTAGAGTATCACATTGATTGGTTCAATAACAATTTATTTCATTTTCCAATTTAGCATTTTTCTCTTGTTGTTGCCTCAGTTACTTGATAGTGGTTACAACAACATCAATAGTTGCTTCACCAAATGGTATCCATGCAAAAGATAGGGCTCCTAGTCCATTATCATTAACATCGAAGTCAATTCCTAGCATGTCAATACAATCTCTTTAATAATGAAAAATTTCCTTATTTTGTGGGGCTGCCTCATATTCTACTTATTTTTTCAATCAAATGTGAAATTATCTAATTCAAGACCATCAACAAGCATAGGTACAAGTACATCACATCTAGTAATCATCCTAGATGAACTTACTATTGCAAAGGTCTAAGGTGTGTATACTTTGATAGTTGGCTCAGACCTTGACGATGTCAAGATGGTTTATGGTCTCTCTTAGTTGTTCTTCTTTCTTCTCTAAGTATTGGCATTTGTCTTAGCCTTTTTCCTATGTTCATATTCCTAGGAGTTCTTATTTTCTTCTTCCAATTTATTTTTAGCAATAGCCTATTTTTTAGTCATTTGTTCAACTGCTAGCATTTCTTGTTTATCTTTTTTATTGGCTTTATTTTGTATCTCAATTGCTTTAGCATCAAATTTTCTCTTAGTTTTTTTAATCTCATTTTGTAACTTAGCTACTTCTTGTATTTTTAATCTCATTTTGTAACTTAGCTACTTCTTGTTGGAATTATTTTTTCATTGATGTCAAAGATAGGGGGAGCATATAATATGTCCAAGATAAATATTACAAGCATACAAATGTCCAAGATAAAGATTGCAAGATGGAAATTGTTGAAAGTATTGTTTTTGGTTAGTTTGAATACCTATATTTGAAGGAATTTTTACCCTACATACCTAACTGAAATGGGAGCACAAGTTATATGGTTGGAAATCTTATTTTGAGACCTTTCCAATGGTATATGGAATTCCCTCTAAATCTCTAAGAATGAGGAGATATGAATTTTTCCATCCAAAAACTCAGCCAAAAAATTGAGGTCAACTTAGCTAGTCTTTATAGGTTGACCTTGAAAGTTGGGACAAAATTTCTATAAATACAGGATAAGTTTTGAATTGGAGAGAAACCAAACAAGAGATCAAGTCTTAGGTGTGCATAAGTGATCTGAGGTGCGCATAAGTGATTTGAGGTGCGCTAAAGGTGTTAGGGTGTCTTTTTGGTGTGTAAGAGAAGTCTAAGGTATTTTCTTGAGGTCTTTCTAGTTCTCAAGTTGTGCTATGAAGGACTGAAGGTCTGTGATGTTGTCATGTGCACTATTTTTAGGTTGTGATGTTGTCGTCAGTGGATGTTGTCCCCGGTGAATGTTTTCTTCAATATATGTTGTCGCCAGTGAATGTTGTTGTCAATGGATGTTGTCATTAGTTAAAGTTGTCGTCAGTGAATGTTGTTGTAAGTGATTACATTATGGGAATGGTGCTATAAGGCTTGCTAGGGTTTGTGGAATGAAGCATGTAGGTGAAGCCATAATTACTCTTTGTATGAATATCTTGGATTGGTGTCAACACATATCTTATTGAGTTGGTGCTCAGTTGAGGAGATTGGTGTCTCCAATAGGTTGATGTCTACATATTGTTGAGTTGGTGCTCAGTTGAGGAGATTGGTGTCTCTAGTAGGTTGGTGCCTACATCTTGTTGAGTTTGTGCTCAATTTGGGGAGATTGGTGTCTCCAGTAGGTTAGTACCTATAATCTTTGTAACAGTAGATTAGTGCCTATATACATTTATAAAGATAATTTTATGGTTTTCTCTTGATTGGGTTTCCATGTTAAACTCTATGCATTATGATTTGATTTTATATGTGATTATTTTTTCTCAGTTAATAAATGATTGATGAATGGTTAAATAAATTAAAAAGTATCGTATATAGATTCACCCCCTCCCCTTCTCAGTATAAGAATATGTTCAACAATTGGTATTGGAGAGGGCTCCTTTGGAAATAGTCTAACCGTTGGAAGGTAGATATCAGGAGCACACGTGACTGGTCAAGAATAATTCATCTTCATAGCCATGGATACAAAGTCTACTGATAAAGAAAATGAAGACAATCAAAAATAAAAATCAGATTCATAAGAAGAAGACATTTATGGGGATGTGAATCTTGAATAATAACTCATTAGTTCCTAAGAAGAAATAGACAGACTCAGAGGAAAGATTAAAACATAGAAAGAGAAATTGAAGAAATATGAAAAGAAGGATCACGATATTCATGAAAAAAAAAATAGTTATCATCCTGAAGACTCAACTAGAAAAGGAAAAAAGGATAGAAGAAGTGGTGAGAAGCCAACTAAAATAAAAGGAAGAAAATTGTGAGAATTTAGAGGCTGAAATTGTTTCCTTGAGAAAGGAACTAGAGAAAATGACTGGTTAGTTGAATAGAAGCTTGAAGTTTGGAAAGAGTAATGAAATCTTAGATAATATTCTCAGTTGCCAAATGTAAACATTCATCAAGGCAAGTCTTGGCTACGACGATAAATAAAAGACCACTGAGGGAGATGTTAACATTAAAGTCACAAAGCCATCAGAAAAAGAAAATGAAGAAAATCATGAAATCTGTGCTAATATTCTCAAAGGCTCCACCAACAATGAAATTCCTAGCAAGAAAGGAAATTATGACCAATAGAAAACCAATTATTATCACAAGAACAATAAGAATGGGTTCATAAGAGTTGTTCCACCACAAAGACCTTTCACAAACCTGTACCAAAATCTCTTTCTTGGTTATTGTTTTTCTTGCAATAATTTTGGTCATAAAGCAATAGATTGTAGAGCTTATGCAAGAAGTGATCATGTGAGAGATATAAATAGAAGTTCTTACAAAACCTCAAAGAATGATTATGTGAGCAACAAAACAAGAAGTTCTCATGGGTTTGCTAACAAAAACTACAATTCATTTTCCCCTCTACTTGATATTGAATGTTATAAGTGCAATAACTACATGCACATAACATGTGACTGTAGAAGAAACATAATAAATCTCCTAAACAAAACAAGGAAGAATATGCCCTTACCAAGCATAGAGAATAATACACCAGGGTGTGGAAAAGCAAGCAAGAAGAACAGAAGAAGGAAGAATGTGGACTTGCACTTTATGCTCAAAATGAAGGGAACCAATGGTACATTGACAATGGATGTTCAAAACACATGACATGGGACCAGACCAAGTTTCTCACCTTGAAGGAAGAAAAAAGAGGCAGTGTTACTTTTGGAGATAAGGCTTCTACAAGGACGGTTGGAAAAGGTAATGTTAGTATTGATAATGGAAAGACTAAGACACATAATGTATTTTATGTTGAAGGGTTAAAGAATAATATTCTAAGTGTTATCCAAATGTGTGATCAAGGTTACAACCTCATATTTCATTCTAAAGGGTGTAAGATAATGAAAGCAACTTCAGGAAGATTAGTGGAAAATGCAAATAGAACCTCATGAGATGTATACATACTCGATAAAGTCAAAGGATTTTTTTTTTGTATGGGAGTGATATCCCTCTCATCTCATTAGTAAAGGGAAGCACAAGATCAGGGGGAACATCCCTTTTCCATTGATGTCAAAGGGGGAGAAGAAGTTGTAGATAGAGGATGAATTGTAGAGAGAGGGAAAGTTGCAGACAAAGGGAGTAACATAATTGACTAAGGGTTTCCATCAATGAAAAAGGGGGAGATTGTTGGAAATATTGTTGTCATTGATGTCAAAGACAGGGGGATCCTACAAGATGTCCAAGATAAATATTACAAACCTACAGATGTACAAGATAAAGATTGCAAGATGGAGATTGTTGAAAGTATTATTTCTGGTCAGTTTAGACACCCTATCTTTGAAGGAATTTTTACCCTACATACCTATCTCAAATGGGAGCACAAGTTATATGTTTGGAAATATTATTTTGAGACCTTTCCAATGGTATATGGAATTCTAACTCCCTAGGAATGAGGAGATATGAATTTTTTTGTCTGACAAACCAACCAGAAAATTGAGGTCGACTCAGCTAGTCTTTACAGGTTGACCCTGAAAGTGGGGACATAATTACTATAAATACAGGATATATTTTCATATTTTGAGAGAAACCAAGCAAAAGATCAATTTTGAGGTGCATATAAGTGATTTTAGGTGTGATAAAGGTGTTGGGGTATCTTTTTGGTGTGCAAGAGAAGTCTAAGAGATTTTCTTGAGGTCTTTCTTGTTCTCAAGGTGTGATATGAAGGACTGAAGGTCTGTGATGCTTTCATATGCACTATTTTTAGGTTCTGATGTTTTCATTAGTGTATGTTGTCGTCAGTGAATGTTGTTGTCAGTGGATGTTGCCATAAGTGAATGCTGTCGTCAGTGAATGTTGTTGTCAGTCGATGTTGTCGTTAGTGAATGTTGTTGTCAGTGAATGTTGTCATTAGCGGATGTTGTCATCATTGAATGTTGTCGTCAGTGAATGTTGTCATCATTGAATTTTGTTGTCAGTGATTACATTTTGGGATTGATATTATGAGGCTCGCTAGGTTTTGAAGGATTTTCTATGGAATGACGCATGTAGGTGAAGTCAAAAGTACTCTGTGTATGAAGATATTGGATTGGTGTCTACACATATATTATTGAGTCAGTGCTTAGTTGATGATATTTGTGTATCCATTAGGTTGGTGCTTACATCTTTTTGAGTTAGTGCTCAGTTGAGGATATTGGTGTCTCCGGGAAGTTGGTGCCTACATATTGCTAAGTTGGTGCTCATTTAAGGGGTTTGGTGTCTCCAGTAGGTTGGTTCCTACATTATTTGTAACAATAGGTTGGTGCCTACATACATTTATAAAGATAGGTTTATGGTTTTCTCTTGATTGTGTTTCCATGTTAAAATCTGTGCATTATGATTTGAGTTTATATGTGACTATTGTTTCCCAGCTAATAAATGAATGATGAATGGTTAAATAAAGTAAAAGGTATCATATATTGATTCACCTCCCCCCTCTCAGTATAAGCATAAGTTCAACACTTCAACGATAAATTTCACCCTTTTCAAAGCTTCATCCTCTATATTTGAACTCTATATTCAATTTTTACTCTATTGCACCTCTTTATAAATCTTAGTTCCTTCCAGTGCTTTCTCCCCCTCCCAATCCCCATTCTTATAAGGCCAATTAAATTCAACTTCTTTATAATGTGATTCTATCATAGATTTTGGGTCATGCCTCTTAAACCTACCTTCTCTAAAATTGTATTCATGTATGGAATAGAATTTTATCTAAACAAAATTGGACTTTCTAAGACTGTACATTCCAATATAAAGGGGATAATAAATATAACACTTCTTGTGAGATTTACTTAAGGCTACACTAAAACCATTGAGAATAGTTCGATAGTAAATATCCCTTATGACCAACCTATCTAGAATGAATTTGGGTAACAAATAAGGTGGATTGGTCATCCCATATACCTTGTTATAGGTAAAGTGCTCATCTACATTCCAACATCCTATATCATTTCATAAATCCATGGCTTCCTTGGTCAATTTCGATGCTTCCTCGCAAAAGATAAATCACAAATTTGAGTAAAATGTCTCATATATTTTTGCTTCCAAAAAAGTGAACAATAAACTTGTACTGGGGGCTAAACATAAGTCCAACACAACCCATTCCCTTAAAATCAATGTTGGTGCAAATGGCATCCATAAAGTAAAAAGACATGCAAAATTCAGGGGGAGAGTCAAGTTCATAGAAAATGACCTTTGATAAAGATTTCATCAAATTATGGGATAGAATGTCAACCCGATTGAATATATATCCTTTGTTGAAAATGGCATGCATCATACGTACCTAGGAAACCTTGAAATGATGATAACCCTTTTTTCCATTCAATCTATTGATAAAATATACATCAGAAACATATGGCTCTCTCAAATTGGTAGATACTAGTACCTCTTGATTTGAATTGTTTCCTTTCAATCCACCATTTCTAGAGAACCTTGTTTTAGTCTTTACTAAATCATACAACCCATTTCAGTGTCATATGGACTTTTGACTCTAGGAATTACAGTCTCTTTGTAGGTTACTTGGCTATGATGAACCTATGTATTGACCCATTTTTTTCACCATTGCCCTTTCCTCTAACTTCACATGTTCAATGATCCATTGAATTGTTTATGCACATGGTAAAACAATTGGCTTTGTAGCCATGTTATGCAGGTGAGATTTTCCAATATTGGAATACAGATCCTCACCATTATTGTCATCATCAACTAGGTCTATTAGAATGGGTAGAGGAGGGTAATTTTCATCCTTGAAAATCTGAAAAAGTTTTGACCAATCAAGAAAATTCGCCAACCCTAGGTGACTAATAGTATATGAGAAAATTGGCCTATTAGAATTAGTGATAATTTCTTATGTAGGAGCCTACACTTCCTCCATTACTTCCTTTTATTTCTTCTATAAATTATAATCTTTTACTTGGGTGACATGTATACAATCCTAGTCAAATTTCATAGAAAACACATAAAAAAAATCACAGATTGGAAATGTAAACAAAAGAATTAATGTAGAACAATGTTCAATTTCTTCCTATCACCTTCATTCTTCATATGATTTTTTTTTTTCTTCAGAATAGTCATGCCATTATTCAAAAAACCATGCATTAACACTAATCTTGATTTCAAATTCATTTACGTAAGAAGTTTGACAGCTAAGAACCAGTACAAATTGAAAATCAGAGTCACCCTTAATCCCTACAAAAATTAGAACTCAAAGAATCAATATAGAAGTCAATACAATTTAGAAATATGTAAAGAAAGGAAATTAGTTAATAGATTTCAATGGTCCAAACTGTAAATCAAAATCTGGGTGATAATCCAACAATTCCAAAACATTGCATGGGCACAATCACCAATAATAATGATTCACAGTCACCATCAAGCTTATATTCCCCATGAATCTTAGATATATGTAATCAAAATCCTGACAATAAATGCATACTATAGATAGGACATAAATCAAAATTACTTGGTAAGAACATAAATGAAACTGGGAAAGGAGGCTATGCTAGTAACTTATGAAAATTCAAATTCATCTGATTCACATTGTTCCTTGTTGGCTCTCTCTCATAATAATTGTGTGAAGAATACTCCATGTGTGGAGTGGCTAGGTGAATTAAGTTGATGGTCTAAGTCACAATGAATTCTATTGTGCCATCAATCTGTTGGCTTGTGACGAAATTGGAGATGAATGGGTTAGCTAAATCAGAATGTACCAATCGAGCAGTGCCATTAAGGAAACATTAAAATATTAATGTTCTAAATTAGGCATAGGTAAATTTGAAAAGATCCTCCACACACACCAAAGTGAAAAGTAAAATCGATCTTCGATAAATATCGTGGGAAGTATATCTTAACAAAAAATCGATTACTAGATAACCTCCACAAGTAGTGGAACATGATGAGAAATTAATCTTGGTAAGGCTCTACTTATAGTAAAACAAGTCAAAGGTGAGAAAAAATGCTTCCAACTTGTTGAAGCATTCCAAAAAATCATTTTTGAAATGATCTCCATGGCTATCAAAGGGGAAATTAAAATCAACCTACATTATCCGTTCATTGGTTGCATGGCCATGATGTTCATAAAACCTTTGCAAGTTGTGGAGAAAAAGTGAAGATCGAGTTTCAAAATCCTTTTGTAGGTTTCAAGGTAAACAAAATATGAAACCTTTGAAACATTC
>SNQJ01S0032810.1:86899-100184 GCA_010110895.2 Picea sitchensis | reverse complement strand
AAACATATGGCTCTCTCAAATTGGTAGATACTAGTACCTCTTGATTTGAATTGTTTCCTTTCAATCCACCATTTCTAGAGAACCTTGTTTTAGTCTTTACTAAATCATACAACCCATTTCAGTGTCATATGGACTTTTGACTCTAGGAATTACAGTCTCTTTGTAGGTTACTTGGCTATGATGAACCTATGTATTGACCCATTTTTTTCACCATTGCCCTTTCCTCTAACTTCACATGTTCAATGATCCATTGAATTGTTTATGCACATGGTAAAACAATTGGCTTTGTAGCCATGTTATGCAGGTGAGATTTTCCAATATTGGAATACAGATCCTCACCATTATTGTCATCATCAACTAGGTCTATTAGAATGGGTAGAGGAGGGTAATTTTCATCCTTGAAAATCTGAAAAAGTTTTGACCAATCAAGAAAATTCGCCAACCCTAGGTGACTAATAGTATATGAGAAAATTGGCCTATTAGAATTAGTGATAATTTCTTATGTAGGAGCCTACACTTCCTCCATTACTTCCTTTTATTTCTTCTATAAATTATAATCTTTTACTTGGGTGACATGTATACAATCCTAGTCAAATTTCATAGAAAACACATAAAAAAAATCACAGATTGGAAATGTAAACAAAAGAATTAATGTAGAACAATGTTCAATTTCTTCCTATCACCTTCATTCTTCATATGATTTTTTTTTTTCTTCAGAATAGTCATGCCATTATTCAAAAAACCATGCATTAACACTAATCTTGATTTCAAATTCATTTACGTAAGAAGTTTGACAGCTAAGAACCAGTACAAATTGAAAATCAGAGTCACCCTTAATCCCTACAAAAATTAGAACTCAAAGAATCAATATAGAAGTCAATACAATTTAGAAATATGTAAAGAAAGGAAATTAGTTAATAGATTTCAATGGTCCAAACTGTAAATCAAAATCTGGGTGATAATCCAACAATTCCAAAACATTGCATGGGCACAATCACCAATAATAATGATTCACAGTCACCATCAAGCTTATATTCCCCATGAATCTTAGATATATGTAATCAAAATCCTGACAATAAATGCATACTATAGATAGGACATAAATCAAAATTACTTGGTAAGAACATAAATGAAACTGGGAAAGGAGGCTATGCTAGTAACTTATGAAAATTCAAATTCATCTGATTCACATTGTTCCTTGTTGGCTCTCTCTCATAATAATTGTGTGAAGAATACTCCATGTGTGGAGTGGCTAGGTGAATTAAGTTGATGGTCTAAGTCACAATGAATTCTATTGTGCCATCAATCTGTTGGCTTGTGACGAAATTGGAGATGAATGGGTTAGCTAAATCAGAATGTACCAATCGAGCAGTGCCATTAAGGAAACATTAAAATATTAATGTTCTAAATTAGGCATAGGTAAATTTGAAAAGATCCTCCACACACACCAAAGTGAAAAGTAAAATCGATCTTCGATAAATATCGTGGGAAGTATATCTTAACAAAAAATCGATTACTAGATAACCTCCACAAGTAGTGGAACATGATGAGAAATTAATCTTGGTAAGGCTCTACTTATAGTAAAACAAGTCAAAGGTGAGAAAAAATGCTTCCAACTTGTTGAAGCATTCCAAAAAATCATTTTTGAAATGATCTCCATGGCTATCAAAGGGGAAATTAAAATCAACCTACATTATCCGTTCATTGGTTGCATGGCCATGATGTTCATAAAACCTTTGCAAGTTGTGGAGAAAAAGTGAAGATCGAGTTTCAAAATCCTTTTGTAGGTTTCAAGGTAAACAAAATATGAAACCTTTGAAACATTCTACAATGAAAACAATAAATCATGAAAAGTTGAAAATCGAAAGTCAAAGAGGGCACTTGTATGTGATCGGAGGGGAAGAAATGTTGAAACTTAAAATACCCGCAATAGTGTCAAGCAAGATAAAAAGATCAATCATGTTGAAAATTTTGTTAACCTTATGGAGCGACTTAAAATATTAACTCTAAAAAGAGCTTTGATCACACATCGATGAGAACTAAAAGTTCCATCTTGTAAATATTTATGCTAGTATTAGAGGAAAACAAAATATTGAAGTTTAAAATTGCTCTAATGACATATAGGAAAGATTCAAAAAACTAGATTTACTTGGGCAAAATTTGAAATCAACGAAAGATATTATGACTGCGAAAAGTCTATAAAGAAACATTATTTGTAATATGACCTAAGGGATTAGCATAATCAATCATGAAACAAGTAACAATGAGTCCATAAATCAAGTAGATGGAAAGTAGGACCTTAAATCAAACCATCAATTCTATGAAGGAATAAAAGGAGGGTCACCAAATCCCAAAAATTTACGGGGGTGTTGAGGTCTCAACAAGGTGCATGGACTAAAATTGTGTGAAAGGGAAAATTGACCAACATGGAAAAGAACCAATGTACAAAGACCTCAAATTTTGCAATCGATTTCAATAGGCATGTGGCAGCAATGGCCCATTGGCTCCAAGAAGTGGCCTAAAATGCCTCAAATTCCATAGTTGGTTTGAGTAGGCATGTGGCTCCAATGGCATCTAAGGCCATTTATGGGAATCAAATAGGTAGGAGGGGACAATTATTGCACTCACTCCCTGACGCCTTTCCTTCAAACTTAGGAAAGTGATGAAACCCACATATTGGATAGACATTATAAGTGGCCAAAGTAAACCAATATGGGGGACTTCTTTGCATGTATTATTTTGGTGCATAATGTATTTGGCTTTGTGGAAGGCCTGAAATACAATGAGTTATATATGAATGATGCTATCATTTTCATATGAAAGTGACATCCTAGAATTCTTAGGGTCCTAATGAATCTAGAAAAAAAAACACTATACACCAACAACTAACCTCATTGGGTGGGACATATATCCTTTGTTTGCAAAAAGTCAAAATCACAGGGTTCATATTTCATAATTCTCTATTTCTAATTTGGTCGAGTGCTAAGTTAATTTATTATGATCACACTAAGGGTAAATGAGGGGTTACAATACTTGTTTCTCCCCACATGACCAACAATATAGTGGGGTGTGGTACAGACCCCACCCATGGGCTTGTGTGGGTGATCCTCTAGTTAGATGGTTTTTATTCTTGGCATCTAGAGATGTAAGAGAGTGGTCGATGAACTTACCAACACCCCTTGAATTATTTGTGGTGATTTTAATATGGCGAATCTTAAGAAAATAAAGAGGGGGGCTTCTTGTGTGCTTGTTGGTTAGTGAAAAGGACTTTGTGACCCTTTGCAATTGGTGAACATAATTGTCTGAATTGTGGTTCACTTGAATCAACCTTCATAAAGGAACTATATAAATCTACTAGAGGATTTATATGGATTTACTCACTCCTTCTTTTTTGGTTCATATGGGGGCCACTGAATTCATGTGGTGGGCACATGTACTCGTATGATAATCAAGAAATTTGGTTCTCTATTTCTTGGTGAGTTGAAATGACTTGCATGGCTTGAACTTGTTACACCATCAATGTCTCCCACCTCAAAATCTTAGCTATATAAGCTTACATTTGTGTATTGTGGAACCTCATCCCCTAGCCATGTGGGGATTTAGGTTGGATCACATGGTGAGAGGATCCTATCTCCAAAACCATGGCCTTGCTTAGAGGTTATGGTTGGAAAAATGTCAAAATTTGTCATAATTGCAATTAAACAACATGTAAATAGATAAAATGGCTTATGGAGAATTCATAATGTACCCTTTATGATTAAGACAAGAAATATTGGGCTACCAAGCTTCACCATCTCCTATGGGAAAAATATGTCCATCAAGAAATAGGTGGTCATTTGTGCATTTGGTTGAACTGGCTCAAATATGGTGAAAATCCCACAAAAACCTTTTTCAAAGCCTTAGACATGAAAAAGGTCATGTAATCCATCTCTACCATTAAAACTAGTGAGGTTTGGATAGCTAACCTACAAAGATTGAGCATGCATTTGTTGACCACTATTGTATGTTATTCCAATCTTAGGGTATCTAATATGAAAGGTATGGGGCTACTTAGAAGTGTTAGGATGTTGTTCCCTACGTGTTTTTAGAGGAGCAATAATGGTGGCCATGAGAGTTCTCTTTGACCTTGGATGAGCTAGATATGGCCCTTCATGTAATCAGGGATAAACGCGTCCCTTGGTTGGATGGTTTCCCTTGTGAATTTTATAAGGCCACATAGGAATTTGTTGGCCTTGACCTTCTTTATGCATAGAAATATGCCTTTATCCAATTCTCTTTGGGTGCAATTTTGAGGTGACTAAGAAAATATATCGAAGAACAAGTGGTCAAAATTTTATATTCTATTTCATTGTAGTTTTGGAGATATATTCTATGGAAGTTAGGGTTTGTGACTAGTCATGAAATTAGTCTCAAACGAGTTATATTTTTATTTTCACTATAAAACTTTTTCAATGATGTTTTAGACTCTAAAATTTTCAAAATCATGAGGATACATAATGAATTACCTATAGAATTTTTTTCAGATATCAAATCATCATAATTTATGAGATATATCTTGTGGAAGTTGGGTTTTTTTACTAATTCTGAAATTAGTTTTAAACAAGTCATTTTGGTATTTTGTTATAAGTTTGTATCACTGAAGGTGTAAACTGTGAAATTTTTAGGAGTTTCAGAATTCATATTAGAGTACTATAGGTCAAATTTTAGACTCATAAAGATTCAAATTTCAGATATATATTAGGACAAAGGTCAACCATCTAGGCAGTCTCCAAATTAGGGTTTGAAAGGTATGTAACTCACAATTGGCATAACTTTTGATTGGAAGATATTCAATATTGTAACGTCCCAAGCCACCCAGATTGGGCCACATCACACAATCTCAACTTATATCGCTTTGAAACCCATTTGTAACATCCACGTTACCAAACTACTTATGATACCAAATTGTAACATCATTCAACTTACTACTGAATAATGCTATTCCAAAATACATTGTGCAGATTCTACCCTAAACATTAGTCTGTGTAATATCACTTGAAGTAACGTGCTCAACCCCAAGATGAGTCGCACCACACAACTTATAACAACAAAAGTAATACAAAACAATTGTGCACAAGAATATTTAACACACAACACTACTGTGCACGCAACCATTCCAGCGTCACACACCAATTTTATCCTCCTTGCACACACAGACTGCTTCCATGTGCGCACAAGTAAATCCATCCTCTAGTGCACACAAAATATCTCCCTGTGTGCACGGTCATTCTAACCTCACCTCGAACACTCATGACCAAAATCATAAGGTTAACATAACAAGAAAATTAACAACAATTGTCATATTCATCCACAACTACAAATATTGACTATCAACACCACACTTACATGTGCAAGCAACATTATACAAAATAACAACAATTGCTTATATGAAATGACATACAAGAATTAAACCCATATTAAACACAGATAATTAAACACATAGTAAATGAGACAAGCACATAGAGACATTTATCTTTTATGAAAAGTCGCTAACTATGCTCAGAACTTAGACGTTCCTCCCAGCCATAGACTTTATTGCTCATACACTTTCAACAATAGGTCACCCCTGAGTTGGGGCTTAACTCTACTAGGGAAAGAGGGTTCCTAATGCCAAGCTAAGGTCTAAAAATCAACATAATTGATCAATCCAAGGTGCCACTGCTACAACTATCCTACAGTCTCTCATTCCCCACGCACGTGTTACACCCAAGGAAGTGTGCCCCTTCTCTTCTCAACAGTCCCTCGACTTCCCTACTTCCCTTATAGGGTTCCAAAACCAGGGTGGAAAGGAATTCTTATAGCCATGCAACTAATGCCTAGCTCACCAGGGAATGATTCCCAACAAAAATCTCACCTGGAGAGAATGCTCATGGGTCAAAAAACCTTCCTTTTTGACAATAATTATTTCATCTAGAGAGAATTATCACAGTCCTGACAACCCACCTCTTTGACAACAAATCTCTGATTACAATACATAAAAACACTTACAATATTTTCTCTGCATATAAGGTAATAATCGTCCTTCTCAGATGGTTTGACTCCTTTTGCACATGAGAAAATGAATGACTAATTCACCGAATGAGTTTTTCCCCCTGAAATACACTAAGGCGAACAATATATATTGCATGCCTTAAACTGGACACTTGTCACCTTCAAAAGTAGCTTTAGCCACTTGGTGACTTTCTCCCATCCCTTGGGAACTTAGGATAAATAAATATCCATAAACTACACTTTTTCCAAAAATAATAATAAAATATTCTCTAGGAGTTAATTCNTTTCGTCTGATATGTCTGTGCCCAACGATGTGATAATATTAATAACTTGAGTATGATTACACTTTACAAGGATAGGTGCACTAGACTATTTCATCCCGACTCACTAGCCTCATAACCACACAAGCTCTCTAACCGTTCACCAGCCTCATAACCACACAATCTCTCTGACCTCCAATACATATATATATATATATATATATATATATATATATATATATATAACTCAGATTGATGTGCATTGCCAGGTAATCCCTGCGCACTTACTCAAGTGCACGCAACACTGTGAAATGTGCGCACCCTTCCTTTGATGTGCAACCAAACACACTTACCCAGGTGCGTGCATCACTATGAAATGTATGCACCCTTTCATTGATAACAATTCTCGCGCACTACTCAGGTGCACACAACACCAAAACTTGGTCCCAACGGCTCACCAAACTATATGTACATTTAGATTTTACCAACAACTCACCAACCTATATGTACAATTACAAAGGGTTCGAATTAGGGACATTACATTCCCGCCCCCCTTAATTATGCATTTTACTCAATGCACCATATACACTTGTACATAGAAATTTTTTAAAAGTATTCAAAAAGATGTGGATACTCTACCCGCATATCATCCTCGCACTCCCAAGTTGCATCGTCGGGACCGTACCAGGTCCATAGGACCTTATCATCTCCATGGATCGATTTCGGAGCTGTTTGATTTTTCGATCCAATATGCATACTAGTCGCACTCGAAAATCTCCTTCTGGCTCCACCTGAATCACATTCAATAAATAATATAATTAGCACCAAGTAAGTACTTTTTAAGTAATGATACATGGAAAAAATTATGAATATACAAGGATGCAGGAAATGTAAGCATATATGCGACAATACCAATCCTCTCTAGGATTTCAAATGGGCCACAGTAGTGCAGAGCCAACTTAGAACAATTCCCCAACTTCAGGGATCTACATTTGGCTTTCACTTTAAAAAACACATGGTCTCCCACTTTAAACTCTCTGTGGGTTCTGCCTTTATCTGCACAGTTTTTTTTCCTTTCTTGGGCAACCTTTAAATTCTTCCTTATATTTACCATCCACTCTTCCATTTCCTAGAGCATATTTGTACCAACCACTGCGCGATCTGCTGGATTGTCCCAACTCACTGGAGTGTTGCACTTTCTACCATAAAGTGCTTCAAATGGGATCATCCTTAAATATGCTTGATACCCACTATTGTAAGAAAAATATACCAAGTGAAGGTAGTCTTCCCATTTTGATGGTTTATCCATCACATACATGTTGAGCATATTTTCAATTACCCAATTTATCCTCTCTGTTTGTCCATCTATATTAGGGTGATATGTTGTGCTAAATTTCAGATTTGTTCCAAATCCTTTGAATATCCCTTTACAAAATTTCGAGGTGAACTTGGAATCTTTGTCTTGGGCACACCATGCAACTTAGCAATTTCTTGCATGTAAATTTCAACAATGTCTACTTCCTTGAGTGTTGACTTCACTGGAATAAATTGGGAAATTTTAGTAAACTTGTCCACCACTACCATAATAGAATCATGATACTTAGAAGTCCTAGGTAGCTTAGTAACTAAATCCATGGTCATGACTTCCCACTTCCACTTAGGAATGGGCAAAGGTTGTAGCAAACTAGTTGGATCTCTATGCTCAGCCTTGACCTTTTGACATTTAAGGCATCTAGCAATGAAATCAACAACTTCCTTTTTTGTACCTGGCCACTAGTATTTCTTTTTTACTGCAAAAATTGTCTTCTGGTAACCTAGATGTCCAACATAGGGAACATAATAAAATTTTCAATTCCTGATCATTTGGCACATAGACTCTACACCTATACATGAGGATCCCATTATCCTTTAGCTCATAACCTTCAAATTTTTTCCGCAACATACATTGTTGTAAAGTCTCCTTTATGTCCACATGACGCTGATCTAATTTGGAAACTTCTAAAATTTTGTCACACAAATCCAATTTGTACATGCTAATGGTTGTAGTATGCATCTTATGCACCCTCATGCTGAGTGTCTTAGCCAACTTATTCTCTTTTCCTCTGATATGCTTTATGTCAAAGTCATACTCACTGAGGAATTCTAACCACCTACTTTCTCTGGCATTTAAAATTGGTTTTCCAAATAGATACTTCAGACCAATATGATCCGTTCTCATATAAAATCTCTTACCCATGAGATAGTGTTGCCACATCTTCAAGGAATGCACTATGGCTTCCAATTCTAAGTCATGAGTAGAATAGAGCCTTTCATGCTCTTTTAAGTTTCTTGATTAGTAGCACACCACATACCCATTTTGACTAAGGACTCCACTGATCCCTTCCTTGCATGCATTCGTGCACAAAACAAAGTCTTCATCTGAATCAACAATTCTCAAAATTGGCGCACTCGTCAACAAACTCTTCAAGTGTCGAAAACTCACACAATCCAGAGTCCATTTAAATCACACACCTTTCTTTTGCAAGGATGTAATTGGATGCACAATTTTTAAAAATCATTCAATAAAACTTCTGTAATAACCTACAAGTCCCATAAAGGACCTCACCTCTATGACATTTCTCGATGTCGGTCATTCCTTAATGGATTTTATATTTTTTGATCCACAACTATTCCTTCCTTGGAAATGATATGACCCAAATAATGAATCTGTCGCTGGTAAAATGAGCACTTGCTCAACTTTGCATAGAGTTGATGCTCCCTCAATACCTATAACACCATCCTCATGTGTTGCTCATTCTCTTCCTCGGAATTTGAGTAAATAAGTGTGTCATCCAGAAATACATTGACAAACTTATCTCAGTACTCTCTGAAAACTCCATTCATCAAACACATGAAGATAATTGGTGCATTTGACAACCCAAATGACACCATTGTGAACTCATAATGTATGTAACTCATTCTGAAGGAAGTATTGTTGATGTATTCTTATTTACTTCTCACTTGGTGATCCAGGTGGATATTGGTGGCCACCCACCTATTCCAACTAGCTCATTTTGGCAGTTTTTCAGATTGGCAATTTTGTTTCCTAGTTTTCAGGTCCCGAACTTCCAGGGTCGTTTTGAGGCCCTAAACAACGTTTTTAGGGATAACCATATTTATATTATATATGAAGTCAAATTTTCATGGAAACATGTGTATTCCTCGGATAGACCTTTCCAACCGGCTATCATGTTCATTAAACATAGGTCATATGCAAAAGTTATGCCCCCGAGAAGTTGATACACCAAACTACCCAAAATAGGGTCCACAAAACTGATGGATTTTCATCTTCCAGGGTTAGGGTTTTGGATTTCCTTTATGTAAAAAAGGCCTTTAGAGCCTCATTGTAAATCATCTTCTTGTGAATGCTAGTAGCCATCACATCTCTTCTCAGAGATAAGCTTCCACCATTCTAGCGAGTCTTTCACTTTGTATTTTTATAGTCTCTTTACAATTCTTTCATTAATAGAAATAGTGTATTGTTGTATTTCTTTGTTTTTATCAATTTTCATGAGTATTTCATTGTAATATATTTTCTTTCATTTTGTTTCAAAAATAATCTGGATCAGTGGTATCAGAGCAAGCCGCTCTTGATCATTTTTCAGTGCATGTCCTCGACGAGGTCTGAGTATAGCAAGTTTGGTCTCGAGCTTGTCTCTCTTGAGGACAACCTCTCTCGCATGCCCAAGAAACCCTCCATGGCGGAAGAAAATAAAAGCGACAAAGAAGAAGATTATATTCATTGGATGCTTGAGAAATCTTTCACGCGACAGAGGGACAAAATTATGGAGAAATTTTCCCACATCCTTTAACACCTACTAATAATAGCAGGCACATCTTCATCAAGCGACCACTTTGGAGGCACCTCATATTTCAAGGTACAAGTTAATTTTGATATTCCCATATTTGAAGGAAAGATAGATGCAGATACCCTAGAAAAATGGTTAAATCTTCTAGAAGGTTATTTCTCTGTTCATAATTTCTCTGACAGGTAAAAGATCACCTTCGCACTCCTTAAGGCTCTCCCCCATGTCAAACATTGGTGGGAAAATTATTGGGAGCAAAGTTCCACCAAGGAGTCTGGAATATATGGGGCCAAACCCACTTGGGATTTTTTTGTGGATGCAGTCAAGGAACAATATTAACCTGTTGGCAACTATGAAGACCAATGCATGAGATGGACCACATTGCGTCAAGAGAGGGGCCAAGCAGTGCCAGAATTTAGCAATACATTTCATACCTTGTGCACCAGGCTGGGTATCAAAGTCTCTGAGTGACATTTGGTTCTGAAATACCATTGGGCTCTACATAGATACATCCAAATTGAAATGGATTTTCTAGAAATGTCATCACTCGATGTTGCTTATCGATATGTTGTTAAAATTGAGCATAAATTTAAGCACCAGAACAAGCGGGAGTTTGGGTCTGCAAATCCACAACAACCAAAGTATGGTAAAGATGGACCTAACAACCAGTGTTCAGAAAACTAGTCCAAGCCACAGGAAAACAAGGGTAACAAAAAGATGAAGAAGGACACTGGAAAATGGTGTGATGTCCACAAAATCCTTTGGCAAAACATCAATGAATTTCACTCAAAATAGTCATTGGTGGCCAAGATCAAAGAAGGAGATGAACCCTAGTTTGGAATCTGATTAAGAAAATACTATTAGAAGATAGATCATCGACGCAGACCACACTACTATTGTCGCGACCACAACAATTCAACTAGAAGAACCAACAGATCCTGAAGAGGGGGAGTGCCTTTTTCATTCATAGATGTGGGTGAAGGGGAGCCCACTACATTTTATTGTTGATAGCGAAAGCCAGAGGAGCCTCATCTCAGCAGAGGTCGTCAAACAATTGGGATCGTCGACAAAACTACACCCACAACCATACAGCATCAGGTGTCTTTGCCAGGGACAAGATCTTCGTGTCAACCAATAGTGTTGATTGTCATACGCATCCATCCCTTCAAGGATGAGGTATTATGTGATGTTTCCCCACTGGATTTCTGTGATTCTCTCTTGGGCCAACCAATTATGTGGAAGCACCATGTTGTCTATGAGTCTCGACCCCGTAGTGTGATTGTTACTCTAGGGGATCATCTCTACAGAATACCAGAGGTAGTTCCAACTATTGTTCCACCTAAACAGTATCACAAGGTAGTGTCTCATACTACAAAATTCAGCTTCTTCACAATCTATTCAAAGGTGAACATAAGGACACTGCAACCACTACAGCCTCGACTCAAGCACCTTCTATCAAATAGAAGTAGGGCGACAAGGTTGAAGAAAAGTGAAAAGATTCCTTCTGCACACAGTCATCTTAGGTAGCTCGACTGGTTGAACAGACTCAACCCCGTCAGCAATAGGTTCATGATAGCCTTCCACAAACCAAGCAACGCAACGTCTCTAGCAAGGCAAGAAACTCACCAATATTCAAAGTCAACAATCGCTTTCCCCTCTCCCTTGGGAACTCACGCAATGGATACCATTGATTCGTAAGAAGGGAGGATTGATCTAGGTGGACATCAGTGGCCACCCACCTATTCCAACTGGCTCATTTTGGAATTTTTTTAGCTTGGCAGTTTTGTTTCCTAGTTTTCATGTCCCGAACTTTCAGGGTTGTTTTGAGGACCTAAACAACATTTTTAGGGCTCGCCACAATCAAATTGTAGTCAAACTTAGAGTCTGATGACAACATGTGTAATCCTCGGATAGACCTTTCCAATGGGCTATCGTGCACCTAAAACAAAGGTCGTATGCAAAAGTTACGCCCTAGGGAAGTTGATACACCAAAATACCCAAAACGGGGTCCACAAAACTGTTGGCTTTTCATCTTTCGGGGTTAGGGTTTTGGATTTTCTTTATGTTAAAAAGGCCTTTAGAGCCTTATTGTAAATCATCTTCTTGTGAATGCGAGTAGACATCACATCTCTTCTCAAAGATAAGCTGCCATAATTCTAGCAAGTCTTTCACTCTGTATTTTTATAGTCTCTTTACAATTCTTTCATTAACATAAATCGTGTATTATTGTATTACTCTGTTTCTGGCAATTTTCATGAGTATTTCATTGTAATATCTCTGCTTTCATTTCATTCCCAAAATAATCTGGATCACTTGTTGATATCCATATTTTAGATCAATATTTGAAAATATGTGTGCGCCTCTCAGTTGATATAAGAGTTCATCTATCCTTGGCAAAGGATACTTGTTCTTTACTATTACTTTGTTCAACTTCCTGAAGTCGATACAAAGTCTCAACGTACCATCCTTTTTATTCACGAACAATACTAGAGCACCCTAAGGAGACACACTTGGGCATATATACCCATTCTTCATAAGCTCTCTGAGTTACATCTGCAACTACTTCAACTCTAGTGTACTCGTCCTACAAGGAGTCTTGGATATGGGTGTGGATCCAAGCATCATGTTTATAGAGAAATCAATATCTATTTTTGTTGGCAACCCCAATATCTCTTTAAAGACATCCTCAAACTCTTTTAGTACTACGCAGTCTTCAACACTCGACACTTTATACTTAGGTGCCTCCTCCATGTGCGCTACATATACTTGACATCCTTTCCTGTAACTTTTCTTCAACTACAAGGTTGAAACTTCTCTGATAGTTATAGCTCTTGTAATTCCTTGAACTATTCTTAGGTTCCCTTCCTCATATAAGCAAGTAAATTCCTTATTGTAATAGTTCAGAACAACGTGGTGCTTGTCCAACCAATCCATACCAATGAGGGAATCATATGAGCCCAAAGGTATGATATTCAAATCATCTTTTGTGACCAATCCTTTCATTTCCATTGGACATGCCTTAACCATCTGTTGGAGTTACTTCACACACACCTAGGATTTATTTTTCCTAAGGTTTTTCCTTGTTTATTAGTTATAATTAGTCATTATCCAGTCTCCTATAATTTAGGGGAGAATATTCCACCTGAAGAA
>SNQJ01S0032810.1:62783-85868 GCA_010110895.2 Picea sitchensis | reverse complement strand
CTGACACAAGAGCAAACCAAGCTCATCAACATGGGTGCAATCAAAGGCCCAAGGGCGCATGCACTCACTATGCATGATGATAGCCAAAAATATCAAAAATGTAAAGATAAAGATAAGTAGAAATCTCATGCACATACGAAGAAGGAAAGGTACACAAAACCCTTCACTGATGCCTCCGGATCCAAAGGAGAAAAGGGAAGAAAAGGAGAGAAATGCACATATTGTCACAAAGGATTCCATTCAGAATCCGCATGCATGCAAAAACAAATAGATCTGATGTCTCAAATACTTCAGCAAAACAACCTTGGAGATCACATCCCCGAGGGTGCAAAGAAGAAGAAGCCATAAGATCTGAATTCCAAGAAAGGCAATTCTAGCCATGCCTTGATTGCCATCAACTCCTCTCTCGATGCTTGGATCGTAGATTCAGGAGCATCAAATCACATATATGCCTCAAAAGAAGTCTATTCTTCATTGGATGCATGAAAAGGTCCTCCTATTCTAATGGGGGACAACTCTTTTGTCGAAGTCACCGACAAAGGAAGGATTGAACTCACCAACGGAAGCTTCGAGAATGTGTTGCATGTTCCTAAGCTTTCTGTCAACCTTCTCTTCGTGTATCAGATGAAGAATTCCGGAACCAAAAAGAAATTCATATTCACACCAAATTTTGTGGACATACATGACATGCAAACCAACTCCAGGGTTGCTACCGGTGAAGTAAATCATCTATCTAGATTGTATACTTTTTCTGAATTCATTGAACCTGATTCTCTTTACTGTTTACTCATGCTGATGAAAGTAGTAGGGTATGGCATGAAAGGTTTGGACATTTGAATTTAAGATACATGCAACAGCTTAGAAATCACAAATTAGTTGATGGTCTACTAGACATTCATTTCTCCAAGGGAGTATGTGAGGGATGTGTTCTCGGAAAACACCCTCAAGAGAAATTCAACAAAGGAAAGTCTCAGTGAGCTTCCGCACCTTTAGATCTAATCCACAGTGATCTCATGGGTCCTTTTTCGCATCCATCGATCAACAAAGCGAGGTTTGTTCTCATTTTTGTTGATGATTTCTCATATTTTACATGGATCTACTTTCTCAGGCAAAAATCCGAGGTCTTTCAACACCTCAAAGATTTCAAAGCCCTGGTTGAGACACAGTCCGAAAAGAAGATCAAATTACTCTGACCTGATAATGGAGGAGAGTATGTAAATCATGAGATCCATAATCTTTTCCATGAGGTAGAGATTCAGTTGCAACATACAGTTCCCTACACTCCGCAGCAAAATGGAGTTGTTGAGTGGAAAAACAGATCTCTAAAGGAGATGGCATCTTGCATGTTGCATGCAAAGTCACTACCACATAGACTATGGGCCGAAGCACTTAACTGTGCAACATACATCCAAAACAGATCTCCCCATAGATCTGTCAAGGATAAAACCCCCTATGAAGCTTGGAGCGGCCTCAAACTGAAAGTGACCCACTTTCGCAATTTAGGTTCCCATGCATTTGCCCAGATTCCCTCTGAAAAGAGGAAGGCACTTAATCCACAGAGCACTGAGTGCATTTTTGTTGGATACCCCGATGGTGTGAAGGGATATTGTCTTATTGATCTTTCCTCAGATAGTCTCATCATTGAGTGTAGTGTTCATCTCTAGGAAAGTGTCTCACATGTACCTCAACAGCCACATGAAGACACCTTCACTCTTCCACCTGTTCGAGATGATGAGCATGCACATGCAGACTCTTCTTCAGATGAGAGTTCTGATTCAGAAGACTCAAATGATTTAGATTCAGAGTTAGTACAGTCAGATGCAGAGTCATATCATCCAGATGGAGTTGCAGAGCCAGAGCAGAGGCTCAAGTGGGCACAAACTACTCTTCAGGATGTAGGGGATCTCGTTGGTGATCTAACCGATACTAGGAGGACTCGATCTGATTTCGAGTAGCCTCCTATTTCACTCACTACCACTGAACCATTTCCCTCCAGACATCTTTTCTTGGTTCAGTCTTTCAATCCACAGTCTTATGGTGAGGCTGCTGGAAATCCCTTTTGGGAATCTTCCATGCAGGAGGAGTACAACTCCCTCCTTGAGAACTAGACTTGGGATCTAGTTCCCCTTCCTTCTGGGAGGAAACTGTCAGATGCAGATGGGTCTACAGGACCAAGAGTGCAGCGGATGGATAGATTAGAAGATACAAAGCCAAGCTTGTTTCCAAAGGATTTTAGCAGGTTCATGGTATTGACTATGATGAGACCTTCGCTCCAGTAGCGAAGATGGATTCCATTCAATTGGCCCTTGACATTGCGGAAACCAAGGGATGGGAAGTCCATCAGATGGACATGAAGAATGCATTTATTCATAGTGATCTCTCTGAGGAGATATACATGGAGCAGCCCCAGGGATTTATGCAAGACTCATCTTTGGTCTGTCGACTGAAGAAGTCACTTTATGGCCTCAAGCAGGCTCCGAGGGCATGGTATGCCAAGATGGAATCCTACCTGTTGTCACAAAACTTTGTACGTTGTAAATCAGACCTGAATGTCTACATGCTCAGGATGACTGATTCACTTCTACTTTTAGTTCTGTATGTCGATGATTTGTTGATCACCGGGTGGTCGACTCCAATGATTGTTGCAGTCAAGAGGATTCTACATGACAGGTTTTTGATGACGGACATGGGTCCGCTACACTTCTTCCTTCGACTTGATATTAGTCAGGATGCATCGAGCACCAAACTATCTCATTCCAAGTATGCACAAGATCTCCTTGAGAGATTTTACATGATAGACTGCAAGTCTGCTCTGACTGCTTTCCTATCAGGAGTCAAACTTGAGGATGGTGGGGGGACTCCACTGGTTGACAACAAACTGTACAGACAACTACTGGGGAGCTTGGTGTATCTCACACACTCTAGACCAGACCTCTCCTATGCAGTTGGCGTAGTTTCTAGGTTCATGCAGGAGCCACATGAGCTACATTGGAAGGATGCAAATCATATCCTTCGATACGTATAGGGAACCATCACCTTTGGGATTCATTATGCAACAGACTCTACATTAGATCTCATTGGGTTTACTAATTCCGACTGGGCTGGTGATAGCATTGATCACAAGTCCACATCTGGTTACTCACTCAGTATTGGTTCTGGGCCTATCTGTTGGTCTAGCAAGAAGTAAGATGCCATTGCTCTATCTTCAACTAGGGCAGAGTACATAGGTGTAGTTAACATAACCATTCAGGCTATGTGGCTATAACATTTTCTCACTAAGTTGGGCATTCAGTTTCACCGGTCGATCGTCATCTGGTGTGACAACCATAGCACTCTGAAGTTCTGTAGAGATCCATTTCAGAGGCAGCGGACGAAGCACATCGAGATCCACATACACTACATCTGGGACTTAGTACACGAGGCGATCATTGAATTACAATCATGTCCTTCAGCAGAACAAATGAGAGACATCTTCACCAAGACCTTCACTGAGCAGAAATTCCATTCTTTGCGAAGTCGTCTTGGAGTGAAGGATACAGTTGCCTAGCAATTGTAGTTCTTCTTTTTACATACATTGTACCTTGAGGGTGGGTTTTTCCCATGAGGTTTTCCCTCTTTCCTCACTTTATTTTCAGTGTATCTTTTGTATTTGGGTACCTAACATGGCCTCGTTGCCGAGACCCATTCTTTATTTTCACCATAGTGGTGTTCAAGGGGGGTGATGGAGTTACTTCACACACACCTAGGATTTATTTTTCCTAAGGTTTTTCCTTGTTTATTAGTTATAATTAGTCATTATCCAGCCACCTATAATTTAGGGGAGAATATTCCACCTGGAGAATATTCTCTTTCAGTTGACACTTAAGTTTGACTAGTTGAGTTGAGTTTAGATGCTGCATTGGTTTTGTCACCATGCAACATTGGGATCATCACCATGATAATTCGACCTTTCCTTGGTATCATCACCAAAGTGGTGCATTAGCCTTGATTCCCTGAGTTAACTCCTCACTACTCTCTCTTCAGTCAGTTAACTGAAGACTAGTTGACTAGTTAACTCAACTAGGTGGCAGTTCACTCCCGTAACTTCCTGAGAGACTAGACTAGGTGGCAGTTCACTCCCGTAACTGTTGGTGTGTGTCCAGATCACTCTATACCATCACTATGGTGCATTAGTTATCCTCAAGTCGAACTCATTGAGTTATACAAAGTATATCATGTGTAAATTATTCATTATTCACAACGGTTTATGATAATTCTTCCATTCTTTCAACCCATCTTCTTCCTTCTACAATTCTCTTTGCAAATGTGTGTATTATTGTTTAGATAGATCTATTATGTGCAGTTTCAACACATTTACACCATCTCATTAAATTTCCTTTTTGCTCCTGTAGCTAACTGCACCAACCAATATTTTCCAAGCTTGCTTCTCGACAATTGGAATATTTCCACCATCTTAGGATCTAGATAACTATGAATAGCTCCCGAATCAATTAAAATAGAAATGGTTTGATCATTAATCGTACCTCCCACTTCAATCACTTGCGACTAAAACTCAACTTGATTTTTATCCAAGGCTATGTAAATCCTAGGTACATTTATGCCCATGTCTTCAAAGGTCACAACTTTTTGTACATTATGTGCAGTCCTCGCTTTATCACCTCTTTGATGGAAATCTATGTGCATATGATCTTAGCCACAACCCCAACATTGAATAGGTTGTTTCCATGGATTTTTCCCCACTGTCTCCATCATTCTGGGCTCCATGAGAGTTGGATGTCCTTGCGTAATATTTCTGAAAAATGATGGCTTAGCCTCCTTCTTCCTTTGTTCTGCCTTAATTTTCATCTTGTCGTCCCAAGCCTTTTGGAAATTTGGTCTCCCCCTTTACTGATCATAAAGACACTTAGTGCACATTATGGTTTCCTCCAATGTGTGAGGGTCATCATACTGTATCTTGTCACCGATGAACGATGGAAACCCACTCAAGTATCTTTGAATTTTAACTTTTCATCCTTCATGAATGCGACATATTTCAATAGCTCTAAGAATCTTCTTTCATACTCATCTATCATCATACTCCCAAGCTTGAGTTCGAATAACTCCTTTATTTTCTTGTCATATTATCTCTTGGTTAAGTATTTCTTTTGAAAATACCTCTTGAAATCCCTTCAATTAACCCTCTTCTCATCAATGTGTTGCACCTACACAAATTCATCCCACCACATTGATGCTTTTCCTTTTAGCCGATAGATGGAAATTCTCCCTTCTTCCTATGTAGAATAATTATGTAGTTGGAAGTACTTCCTCATACCCAACAACCAAGAATTCACATCTTCATCCTTCTTGTGCTCACTGTCAATGGTAGGAGGCTTGATCTTATTCATTTGTCCATGTAGCTCGTCCACCCCAGTTCTTATATTATTCTTTCTGACATGATATGGAGTTGAGCTACTACGCGCTTTCCTAAATGAATGCTTTGGTGAGTGAGGATGATGCCTATCAACACTTCTTATTCCTCTTCTCTTCTCATCATGAGACCTGCAACTTCTTGACCTACTTGTCTCTGTCTCCTTATCCATTTTCTTTTCTATTATGTCCAATCTTTGCATCAACTTGATATTGAAGTCATCTTGTTTCTCCTTGGATTTCATAAGCCTTTCATTATCAACTTTATAGATTTGGACATCTTTTTGCAGTCCCTTTGTGGTTTCTACCAAGTTTATGCAATCCTACTTGGATTCTCTATCATCAACACCTAAACCGACATACATATATCTGAATTTATCATCATGGATAGAAACTCTATGTGCTTCTTCCATGTTTCTTGAATTTCATCGTTGATTTTGTCCTGCTCTAATCGCTGATAATTATTCAAAATGTGCAGGAAACAAGATTTGTTAGATGAATTCATGAGACAACTTCATGAAAAATCTGCACCATTTTGTCAGAATCCTTTCTTCTAAAGTCCATGCACACACTGACATTCAACACACAACAATGCATGATGTAAATATTCAACATATGCATCATGTATTGGTATTTCACATGCACTACAATTTTTACTCTATGCAGACTCGTGCACCATTTTTCACTGTGCAGTTCTAGTGCTGCATCTTGCAATGTCCCAAAATTTAGTGCACACACTTACGCATTCTTGTTTTAGGTGCACCATGGCCACAATATAATTGCAAAATCGACCACTTACCAGTTCATATTTTACCTTAAATAGAAACTCAGCCCATGCAGGCTCAGTGCTGAACCAATAGTTCTCATACCACAATGTAACGTCCCTAGCCACCTAGGTTGGTCCACGTCACACAATCTCAACTTTTGTCGCTTTGAAGCCCATCTATAACATCCTTGTTACCAAACAACTTATGATACCAAACTGTAACATAATTATGCTTACTACTGAACAATGCTATTCCAAAATACATGACGCATATTCTACCCTAAACATTGTATATTTTAACCTTGTACAATATTTACTGCAAACAAATTTTCAGTAAAGGAACAGAAAAGATACAATGGCAAATACAAACATTACACAGAGATTTTTCCCCTGGAAACCCAAACTGGGAAAACCAACATATTCTATATTCATTCATCATGATACATTGTTTACAATACAATATACATATAGGAGCCAACGACATCCAAAACCCTAACCCAATGACCTGGATTAGTCAACAACCCTAATTCCTTAACTAGAAATAGAAAACCATCGAAAAAAAACCATGTGCCGAAAAACCACCTAAATATGTGACACATTTCCCAAGGCAATTTTTTTTTTTCTCAAAGGCACTGCCCTCAAATGCTCTCGCGGGGGGTTATCACCCCCCTGCACCCCCCTACGCACCAAGAAACACATACCCAAGAAACATTAGTCTTCACAATATCACTTGAAGTAACGCACTCAACCCCAAGCTGAGTCACGCCACACAACTTATAAAAGTGGAAGTAATACAAAACAATGGTGCACAAACATATTGAACACACAACACTACTATGCATGCAACCATTCTAGCGTCACACACCAATTCTATCCTCCTTACGTGCCCACACTGCTTCCATGCACGCACAAGTAAATACAACCTCTGGTGCACACAGATTATTTCCCCGCGCACACGACCATTATAACCTCGCCTTAGAGACTCATGACCAAAATCATAAGGTTAACATAACATGAAAATTAACCACAATTTTCATACTCATGCACGACTACAAATACTGACTATCAACACCACACTTACATCTGCAAGAAGCATTATACACAATAACAACAATTACTTATATGCAACAACATACAAGAATTAAACCCATATTAAACACATATAATTAAGCACATATTAAATGAGACAAACACATAGAGACACTTATCTTTTATGAAAAGTCACCAACTGCACACAAAACTCAAACGCTCCTCCCATCCATAGACTTTGTTTCTCATAGACTTTCAACAACAGGTCAATCCTGATATGGGGCTTAATTACACCAGATAAAAATGGTTCCTAATGCCAAGCTAAGGTCTGACAATCAACATAATTTCTCAGTCCAAGGTGCCACTGCTGCAACTAACCTATAGTCTCTCATTACCCACACACCTATTACACCCAAGGAATGTGCCCTTTCTCTGCTCAACAATCCCTTGGCTGCCCCAATTCCCTTCTAAAGTTCCAACAACAGGATGGACATGAGGTCTTAGAGCCATGCAACTAATTCCCAGATCACTGGGGAACAATTCCCAAAAAAACTCTCACCTGGAGAGAATGATCAAGGGCTTGACAACCCACCTCTTCAACAACAAAACTATGATTACAATATAGAAAAAACATGTACAATATTTTCTCTGCAGATAAGGTAATAGTCGTCCTTCTTAGATGGTCTCACCCCTTCCACACATGAGAAAATGAATGACTAATTCATCGAATGAGGTTTCCCCCCTGAACTACACTAAGGCCAACAATATATATTGCATGCCTTAAAATGGACACTTGTCACCTTCAGAAGTAGCTTTAGCCACTTGGTGACTCGTTCCCATCATTCGGGAACTTAGGATAAATAAATATCCACAAACTACACTTTTTCTGGAAATATTAATAAAATATTCCCTAGGACTTAAGTCCCCCCATTTTTCCCTTTTTCGGTGGAGTTATCCCCCTGCCTCTTTTCTTCTGATCTGTCTGCGTGCAACAATGTGATTATATTAATAACTTGAGTATGATTACACTTTACAAGGATAGGCGCACTATCCTATTTGCATCTCAGCTCACTAGCCTCGTAACCACATAGGATCTCTGCCCTCCAACACACACACACACACACACACACACACACACACATATACCTTTATGTATATATGAATTTATCTAGGTATACCCAAAACCAACTTTAAATAAGTTAATCAACCATCTTGTTTCTATAGTACACTAAGAACAACACTCAGGGAGACCACTCTCTAGTACATACGTGGTTGAGTACTACAACTAAGGGAATGATTGAGCCTCCTTAGTTAGTGCCATGAGATATTGGGACGAGTACTATTGTTGGGCCCCATACATATATCAAATAGATATAGCACTTGGCACTCTCTTGTCCTAAAGAAATTGTAATCTTTTCCAATGAACTCACTCATAAAGGATAACCACAATCTTTTATAAAGAGGAAAAAGAGGAGCATTGTTATTTTCTCACATGGAAAAGGGTTCTACAAGAAATACTGCTAGTACTCCTCATGAAAACTCAAACATGATATCCGAATAAAAAGAAGACTGAGAAAACAGGCTAACCCAATTAAAGAACCATGTTTATGAAATGAGTGGTAGTATGTTGAAACAAGTGGATTTATCACGTTTTCAGGAATACCTTAAAAAGGAAATAGAAGAGAAAATGAAAAATAATATGAATGAAAATAAGGAATAAATAATAAATCCACAAGGGTTAGCTCAAGAAGTCTTGAGCCATATGTGAGATCTCTCCCCCAGTGATCAGTTGGGGAGGTCATGGGTTTGACTCTCTTGATCCCCTTTGGGTCTCTGTAATCAGGTCCGATAGTTTACCTTGTTTACCATCCATGAAATATGGGGAAGTACTCGGAGGTTTTCCCGCGATTTCCTCAGTCGAAAAAAAGGAAGAAATAAAAAAAATCCTTGAATGAAAATAAAGAAGAAATAAAAAAATCCATGAAGAACATAGAAAACATGCTCTTATAGAGGATCCCTAATAGGGATACATAGATCCAAGAAAATCATGAAAATAAGAATAAGAAGGTAGTTGAGACTCAATCACATATGGGGAGTATTTTGTCACATTTGGAGAGCACAAATACTGAACCTCAGAATCATGATCATTCATTACTTTAATATCCACTTCATCAGGGCTTCAATTCAACACCAAGGAACTACTTCATTCCAAAGATTGACATGAGGAATTTCAATGGTAAATATCCTATATCATGGATATTCCAGATGGAGAAATTCTTTGATTTACATCGAGTGTCAACATTTCAAAAGGTAACTATTGCATCCTTGTATTTAGAAAATGACCAATTTATATGGTATCAATGGTTTTGTGAATGAAAAAATGATTATGTTTTCTCTTGGTCTATTTTTACATATGAATTTACAACACATTATGGGGATATTAGGAGAAATACATTCTTTAGTCAATTGATAAATATTCAACAAAAAGGTCCAATTGCAGAGCACATTCAACAATTCCAAAAACTAAGTCTCAGGGTAAAGGACATTCTATAGGATAATCTATTAGATCTCTTTATGGGAATTTTAAAGGAAAACATTCGACATGAAGTGTGTCTCTTTGAACCTAAATCCCTAGAGCATGCTTTCAAATTGGAAAGGAAAGTTTAAAGTAAAAATATGGCTACTAGAAGGGTGGTCACTAACAACTATAGAGAGCATCATGCTCCTCCTCCTAACCTCACTCAACTAGCAAGGTTGACACCTCAACAAATGGATGAAATAAGAATAAAGGGACTATGTTTCAATTGTGACAACAAGTACATTATTTGGCATAAATGCGGTGAGAAGAAATTATTCTACAAAGAATGTGAAGAGGAAGAAGGTAAAGAATTGGAACCATCACAAGATATCGATCTAGAAGATACTACTCCAATGATATATTGTCATGCAATGTCCGACATTAGTACTCCACAAACCCTCAAGATAAAAGGATATATTAAAAAAGAAAAAGGTAACAATGTTGATTGATTCTGGTAGCACCCATAACTTCATCAATTACAAATTAGCAAAACAATTGAATTTCTTTGTATTCTAGCACCACAGTTTCAAGTAATAATTGCAAATGGATGCACCATAAATTGTTCAAGGAAGTGCCACAATGGGGGAGTATTTATTGGATAGTCCCATGATTTCCATCCAAATGGGTGGTATTGATGTTGTATCATGGGTCCAATGGTTACAATCATTGGGAATAGTGGCCCTTAATTTTCAAGATATTTTCATGATATTTGCCTCAAAAGGCAAGGAAATTGAGCTTATAGGTATCCAAGGGAAAACCTCTAAAGTGATAATTTCCAATAACATGACAAAATTACTCAAAAACGTACATCATGGTCTAATTGCACAATTTTTCTTACTAAATGTTCAAACATCTATATCCTTTGCTCCAATGGATCTCCAAATAGTTGTCAACAATCATTCCAAGGTATTTGAAGAGATGCCTATGGGTCTTCCACCTTCCCAAGATCATGACCATGATATTCATATGCAACCAGGAAGTGTACCACCTTGTTAAAATATTCGATGTGCTCATTTTACCATAGAAAATATCACTATTTTCACCCAACCATAGGCATGCAGCCACCCCCGGGAACCTTAACCTTTACTAGATAGAATGATTCTAGAAATCCACACTGGAACCAAGAGATAAACCCTAGTTGCAGTAGTATCACGAGATGGAACCAGAAAACACCATCCAACTGCAACAACAACACAAGACAAGGAGAGCGCACCTCCTCCAAGGGTAGCGCACAAGAGAGAGAGTGTCCACAACCATAGAACAAGAAAAATACTCAACTGCAGTAGTTTCAGTTTCACTTCTTAGGATACCACCAAGAATACCATCAAGAATATCAAAATACCACCAAGAATTTCACCAAGAATACCATCAATAATATCAAAATACCACCAAGAATGTCACCAAGAATACCACCAAGAGATACTAGAAGGTAGGGCACATATCTTAGGCTAGATAGCGCTAGAGAGAGAGACCAAGAATCACCCCAGAGGATGCACCTTCCTTTCTTCCAGCTGCAGCTCTAAACTTGCGCTATACCTTTATGAGAGAGTGAGTGAAGTGTGTAAAAAATGAGCTAGAGAACTTCCTATTTATAGTGGTTCTTGTCACCTGTCTGGGATGACTTGTCTTTCTGGAAGATAATACATTGATATTATTTAATCTACTGAGATAACTTGTCTTCTAGGGTTTTTACACATCTGTTTAGGGTTTCACTTGCTTTCATAATATTTTATTCTAGTCAAAGGTCATGGAGGTTAATACCTCCCACAACTACCATAATATCAAAACTCCCTCCTAGCTAGGGAGGTACTAATTGTAATGGTCTCAAACACATCCATCCATTTCACATGGTATGGGAAAGGCTCACATAGTCTTGGAGACCATTCTACAGGTAGCATCATCATAGCCACATAAGTTATCTCATTATCATACAGATCAAGTCATGGGCATCATCATCACTATCCATCTAGCTGGAAATCACCTCCAACACTACTGGTGGTTTCCATGGTAATAAGGTAGTAGCACATAGTTACTACAATGCCATCCAATAGATCGCAACAATGTCGATCCATAGTAGTACAAAACTATTGCCTAGTGGTACACAACCACTCCTAGTAGTGCATAAATACTATCTAGTGACACACAGTCACTACCATTGGAACCCATCCACGACAGTAGCACATAACTATTGTCTAGAGACACACAATCTCCACTACAATCAACTAATAGATACACAAGATATCACCATGCAGTACAACAGTCTCCTGACATCAAATCATATCATCATCTGCATCATCTCTCGAGGCCATACTCCATTTGATTAATCAGGAATGATGTTGAATAAGTCATGTGATGGAATTAGCACACTCAACAGAGTGTCTCGCATAAGTCACTCACTCAAAAGAGTGATATAGGGACCATTCTTCCTATCATGGTCATTTCCTGTGACACAGGAAGAATGATTGTCCCAAAATATTTTGAAATCCACGCCATGGGCTACAAGGACCATTCTTCCCACTCTAGTCACTACTATGAACTCAAGAAGAATGACTGTCCTAGACCATTTCCCCCCCCTCTGGCCACTATTGTGAAATCAGGGAAAATGTCAATTGTATACCAATCTGCCCACTCTGGTCACTACTGTGAACTCATGGAGATAGACCATTCTACCTATCTGGGAAAACCCCCAGGAGAATAGTTCTACTGGACCATTCTACCTGTCCGGGAAATTCCCTAGGAGAATATATTTCCATGGTCAATCAACAATCTGTTCTTCCTGGACCATTCTCTACGTAAAGAATATATTTCCACCAACACACTAACTATCCATGATGCCATTTATTAGCACTCAATCCAACTTGGACCATTCTGCACAGGGATAATTTCAGTCCATCATGTCATTCTTGTATCAAACTCCCTAATCTGGTCACCATCTGTGCCATAGGGGGCGGACCATTCATCTTGATTAGGTCACCATCTGTGCCATAGGAGAATGTTAGTCCTAGACCATTTTCTATAGAAAATGTTAGTGCATGATATATCAACACTCCCTCCCAACTGAGGAAGTCATCTCCTCCTTTTCAACTAAGGAAGGGTATCTCCATAAGTCCCAACTTGTCCCTCAAGTATGCTAACTTTATCTTGGACAAAGGTTTTTTCAAAATATCAGTTGTCTGCTCATCGGTGGAGATGTACTAAAGAATCACTTCTCCCTTTTGGACTTCATCATGGATAAAATAGTACTTGATCTCAATGTGCTTTGACCTATCATGGAATACGGGGTTCTCTGAAATCTTCACACAAATTTGATTATCATAATATATCACAGTAGAATACAACACCTGATCAAATAGTCTAGAAATCAACTTACAGAGCCATACTGCTTCCGTACAAGCATCACAAGTTGCAATATACTCTGCTTCTGCAGTGTTGAGTGCAAAAAAAATTTGTTTCCTGCTAGCCCATGATATCATAACAAATCCCAAACTGAAACACATACCAAAAGTACTCTTTCTATCATCTGCACTCCCTGCCTAATCTGAATCAGTAAATCCATGCATATGTACATCATTGTTTGAGCATATCTCAAACCATAATTTAGTATCCCAAGAAGATATATCAAAATGTGCTTTGCAGCTATCCAATGCTCATGTCTAGGTTCCACATGGAACTAACTCAATGTGCTCACAACAAAGCAAATGTTTGGTTAGGTATTAACCAAATACATCAACGAGCCAATTAACTGTCGGTACAGGGATGAGTCTACTGGATCAAAATCATAGTCTCTCAGCTTCTTTAGATCTGTCATCATGGGAGTTTCCATGAATTTTCAATCCATCATCCCAAACTTCTGAAGAATCTTTACAACATACTTCCCTTGCTCTAGGAAGATTTCACCACGATTTTTCCATACTTCTAATCCCAAATAATAATGCATGAGACCAAGATCCTTCATATTGAATTCAGAGGCCAACTCCCTCTTACACTGAATAATGAGAGGATCTACACCTGTCGGAAACAAATCATCAACATATAGTAGTCGGATAATAGGTGCATCATTCACAACCTTGTAATAAAGATATGGATCAACATAACTCTTGGAAAATCCAAGTCTCGTCAAGTAACTGTCAATTCGTGCATACCAAGCTCTTCGAGCTTTCTTGAGTCCATACAAGGCCTTCTTTAATCTGTATACATGGGTTTCTCTTGGGTGTACCTCAAAACCTTGAGGTTTCTCTATGTATACTTCTTCCTCAATTAATCCATTGAGGAAAGCGGTCTTTACATCCATCTGATGTAGACTCCAACCCATGGATGATGCAAGAGATATGATGGCTCTAATAGAGGCGTATCTGGAAATTGGAGCAAACATCTCATCATAGTATTCTCCCTCATGTTGGGAGAACCCTCTAGCCACGAAGCCCGCCTTGTATTTTATCGATACTCCCATGCTTTATCTTGTAAACCCATTTTGAAGTGACTACCGACTTTCCTTTAGGTCTAGGCACAATTTCCCATACATCATTTTGCATGATGGATTGATATCATAGCTTCCTTCCATTCTTTCTTCTTGACTTCTTCTTCAAAGGTGGAAGGTTTTACATTGAGATGTTCTGGAGAACATGTAGTTTCTTCCTTGGGATCTTCATTTTCTTCTTCATCGTTTGAATCCATGGAATCTTCCATAGATTTTTTGAAGGTAATATTTTCATCAAAAGTCACATCTTTGTTGATTTCAACCTTCTGTTGACCTGGAACATAGATTTTGTAATATTTTTATGATTCAATATATCCAACAAATATGCACTTCTTTCCTGAAGGTTCCAACTTCTTTCTTTTGTCCTTGGGAACATGAATATAGATAGAACAACCAAAGATCCTCAAGTGTTCAACACTTGGCTTCTTTCTGGAGAAAGATTCTTCTAGATTCATGTTCTTCAATATACAGTGAGGACTTCTATTCTGAACATATACGGATGTCTTAGTTGCTTCTTGTAACACCCCGGGTTTTGAACCCCCATTTTAAATAATTTATTGTTACAATGTTGAGAGGCCAGAGTGCCCAAACAATTATTAAAAGGATAGTGTGCCCAATAAATGTAATTTTTTTTATCATTATTAATAATAAATACATGGTTGGCTACTAGATGGACACAGACTAGAGTTATAGGGGCCTATGATTCCACAAGAGAGGGGGATTGAGGGGATAAATGTTTATTTCCTATTTTTAATTACCATTTTTGTCTAAGGGAGTGTATCAATTACATGATCTTCTTGGGGGAGGCCAAGAGGTTCTTGATTCCCTGCGAAAATACTTAAACCCATCCTTGTTCTGAGTGGGGGGTTGGCTCATTCACTCATTCACTCCTTCTTTCATTCCATTCTTTCCCTCACACAATCATTCACTATTTGTTCATTGTTTCACACCTTGGGTGGAGATCTCACTCCATTAATTTCCATCACCCATTCACCTTCCTCATCCGTGTCTTGGCTTGGGAAAGGAAAACCAACTAATGAAGAGAAGCCATGGTATCATTGGATATAGAGGTCATTGGTGTAATCCAGCTATGACTTGAGGCATGCATGTCTGAGATTCATTGGCATGTGTCCATTTTTGTTCGCAATTGCGAGTCCTGAGAGTTCCAACATTGAGATTATGGACTAGTTGCGTTGGAGTCCTGGAAGGAGAAGGACTGCCTGAGGGACTATGTGGCAGAGAAGGGTGGAGGTCCATTCTCTTGGGTGGTGCAAGCTGGGTAGAAGAGAGTTGGGTTCTTGGATCGTTGTGAGTGTTGGGAAAGCCTGTGAGAGCTTGAGTGCTGACTGGCTCGGGAAGCCAAGTAACGCTATGGAACCATCCTTGTGAATTCATAGCCCTGGCTCGGACGTGACACTGTTGTTGAGATTTGGAGTAGTAGTGTCTACGGTTGGGTGGAATGTCCTTGGTCTGCAACCAATTGGTGTCTTATTTTATAAAGATAAGTTCTCTCTATTATGATATTATTTATCTGTATATGAATGTATTCCGATGTGTATTTATTTATTGTTTAATCAAATCTTTAGAATATGCATGCTTGCTGGTTATTGTTGTGCATGTCGCTAAATATTTTCTTTTATGTGTCCTTATTAATTTAAAAAGGTATCAGTAAGAGAAAGAAGTCCAAGGCCTGCAGGGGTGTAGACTGATTGGCATGTTCCATGTAAATGGAAGGAATTGTGTAAATGAGGTCTCATGTTCGATTCTCACCCCGCTTTATCTGTGTTCCATGCTTGCATGATGTGTGGCGCACCTAGGGGTATATGGGTAGAGGACGGGTATCAAGTCATGTGTCACGCAAGTACGAGAACTGCGAGTTGTCGATTCCCCCAACATTAAAAAAAAAGAGAGAGAAAGAAGTCCAAGGGTGGGCTTGAAGGTAGCGTACCCCAGCCTGTGGGTGGTGGGGTGTGTTACAAATTGGTATCATAGCTTTTGGTTGAAACACTGGGTCAGGTCTGTTGGTCAGAGTCTCGTGGTTGATATTGAATTTTGACCGTGAAGTTGAAAATCTTAGGAGGAATGGCGTTGCAGAATCTACACAGGAGCTAGAACGTCAGAAATCCTTTGTAAGGGTTCGAAGGATCGTGACCGTCCCTTTCGAATTCAAAAGCGATCACCATTGTGGGATGAAGAGAGATTCAGGATCATTGGATCGGAGGGCAGGTGAACAAGGGTCATCCGATGAAGGTGAAGAAAAGGTTAAGTCACAACCGTCAAATCTCATTGGAGAGAAATTGAAGGTGGGGAGGAATTGTGGGGATCAGGAAGAAAATTAAAGTGTGATCAAGTTGTGAGCCCGCAATCGCTCAGGATCGGTGATATTGTTAGATCAACAGATCAATGATGGATATTGATCCCACTATAGTCGATCATCTTTGCTTTGTGGGGATCGACAAGAAAATTAAAGAGTGAATGAGTTGAGTCTCCGCAATCACTCACGGTCGTTTATCTTCAAGCAAGGGACACATGTTGATAATATTGTATTCTGGGAGGAAGTAAGAAGAAGATGAGTGAGTAAAGGACTCCTAAAGCCCAAAGCTCCAAAGAGCCAAAGTGATTCACAATTGTTGATCTGTGAGAGACACGCGTCGATGGATCGTCGACTTCGGGTGAAAGCACTTCAGGAGAAATTGAAGGCAGAGAGTTTGAAACTCCCGAAGCTCGAAGAGCCGAAGTTATTTATAGTCATCGATCTGCGGGAGGACATGCTTTGAAAGATCGTGAACTCTGGGTGAAAGCGTTTCGGGAGGAAGCAAGCAAGGGAAGTTGAGACTTCCGAAGGCCGAAGTCCCAAAGTGGACTAGAGCCATTGATTTGAAGTGGACGCATGGTGCCTGATCTAGAAATTCGGGTACATAGTACTCCGGGGGAAAGTGGAGGTGGGCGAGCACTTTTCAGATTGTGGGGACAGAGCTCTTCGATAAAGAGTGAGCATGTTGTCATCCCACAATTACTGTTGACCATTGATCTCAACCCTTGATCGATTTTCAACCACATGATCTCCAATATAGTAATTTTCTAACACAAAAAGTGTCAGGAAGGATTTGGCCGCGGTTTCAAGACGTGGTCACCTGGGGAAGTGGTTTGAAGGGAGTTCCAGTGTAGAATTAAATTCTATATTGGCTAAGGGGTAACATGGAAGTGTTATATGGTGCGGATTGATAAATATATGTTCTTCATGAATTGAGAAGAAAAAGGACATGTAGCATTGTTGACAAATTTGGTTTATCATATGCATAATTCTAACAAAATGGTTCCTTGCACATTTTGCAGAATTAAGGGGTTTAAACACGTCAGCTCATAATGCGTATTAAAGAAATGGAAGAAGGCAAGGGAGCCTCCAACCATGATAAGGAGGAAAAAGGATAGAATACCAGAATTGGTAATGCAGAGATAGAGTCCAATGGACTGAAGGGAAGCAGAGAGTAGGAAACATTAATAGAAACTGTAAGAATCCTGAAAATAGAAGTACAGATCTATAAAGAAGAAATGAGAGACTAATGAGAGAGAAAATTCAGATAAATGCTCGAGTGCTGCAGAGCTTAAATCAGTTGCAGAGGCAAATGAAGAAGGGATCAAACTCAAAACAAGAGGAAGAAGGCAGGTTTTGTGAAAGAAGAGAGGATCGTGGAAGAGATGGTTATTTGAGAAGTGCCAGTAGAACTCATAGACACCACTCACCTCCTTACTCGGAAAGAAATTTTTATGCATTAGAAGATTCCATAAGCAGTCTAGAGGTGTCTCCTATTAGGCACCAAAGAAGGAGACAGGAAGTGGACAGTTTGCAAGGAGATTTAAGGAAGCTTAAGCCACCCTCCTTTGATGGTGAAAAAGAAAAGGAATATGATCCTGAAGCATGGTTGCTTTGTCTCAGGAGGTATTTTCAATTGCATGACTATTCATCAAACCTGGAAGCCAGGATTTCCACCTACTATTTACATGGGAAAGATGCAATGTGGTGGGATCAACTGAAGCAAGTTGAACATATTAATGCGAGCAAGATCAGTTGGAAGCAGTTCAATAAGTATTTCCAAAAGGAGTACCTCTCAGATCATTTCTATGATAAGAAAATGTAAGAGTTATTTGAACTCAGGCTGGGAAGGATGACTATAGAAGAATATGAGAAGAATTTCTTGGGATTGTTAAAGTATGTCAGGTTCATTGATGATGAGAAGGTGAAAATACAGAGATTTCTAAGTGGACTGGAAGCATTTTATAAAGAAAAGATTAGGTATGATGAGCCCAAGACCTTGACTGATGCCATTAGGAAGGCTAAATACTTGTATGAGCAAGGCCATGGAAGAGAATCCCTACAGAAATATCAGAAGGATAAGAAGAAGGAGAAGTCCAATCATAGGAGGAAAGGATTCAAACCTACCTTCAATAAGAATGATCCTAATAGAAATCATGAAGATCAGTATGCTAAGGGTGAATCCAAGAAAGAAGACTCCTTGGGAAAAAGGGGAATACCACCAATCCAATGTTGGGGATGTAAGGAAGATCACATGTACAAGGATTTCCCACACAGAAAGGATAGAGTAAAGACTGTGCAAAACGTACAAGAGACTGCATCATTCAAAGATATGGGACGAATATATGCAGCTTTAGATGATCGACAAGCGGAGTACCAGTCCAATATGATCGAGGTGGAAGGTAAGATCATAAATCAGCCTGTTGCTATTTTAATGATTCAGGAGCAATTCATTGTTACATTGATCCTAAAATAGTGGATATATTACATTTGGAGAAAAGTAAGCTTGGAAAATCAAGTTTGGTTCAGTTAGCCACTGGAACAAAAAGGAGAATCTATGATATGTGTTAGCGACATTTCTTGTCCTAGGTGCAAAAGTATTCGGGTCTGCAAGTCACACGAGAAGCGCCCGAGCGCACCATGGAAAAAATCTTGTTTTGAGGCTTCCAATCAAACGGGTGGGTGGAATTACGATGTCAGCAGCCCGGATCCATACATAAGAGAAGATCAACGGTCATCGGAATATCGGGGCTAGCAATTTGGCCGATGTATAACGTGAAAGAAAGCGGCTTTATGCTGAGACTGAATCTGGGTCGTTTGATCCCGCGACACATAGTGCGAGATCTAGTCGGCATATCGGCAGTCGGGAGTTCGAAGGGTGAAAGTCCCTCATCATCTCACATACCGAAACCCCGAACCCCGGAGTGCCGAAAGTGCCCAGAGGCAGGCCCGCAGTATCGCGAAGCAGCCTCAGCTGTTCATCCACAGGAGACACCTGGTGCGTGATTAGGCTCCTCACCTTTTCACCCATCGCGAATTCGAAATACAAAAGAATAGCCTGTCATATTCAGAATGCGCAAGGTGCCGGGAGCGTCCAGGACCCAGGCCCACATCATCACCAAGTAAGTTCAGGGCCGTCAGATCTAAGAGGGACGCGTGGCGCCCAATTAGGCCATCTCGGCCTTTTGCTCATCGTAGATATGAATAAACAAGGATTAACTCCTTCCATTTACGAACATCGAAAGCATTTTGGGAATAGACACAGGGTCGCAGCCCGTGGTCACTTGGGAAAGAAAGGAGCCATGAAAAAGGGGCCAAAGGCATCGAGTCTAGTTTCTCAAAGGATCATCGTGATCTCCATGCGCCATCTGATCCGACCTTGATCCTGGTTTTCGCCTGGAGTAAATGAAGACGAGAAGGGGTGGTTGAAACCTCTCCTCAGGCATTAAGTGCAAAGTATGGATAATCTGGTAGGCGGTCTGCTTGAGAGGGTCCTGTGTACCCATTTTTCTAAAGAATCCATGCCGAGTCTTCGACCAGCCGGAGGAAGTATGCACACGCTATCCCGACACTTAATGGCTCAGCTACTCCTCCTGTAGGAGCCATGCGTAGTTAAGGTGGCGCCTGACAAAGAATACCCGTCCGAATTCGGTTGAAAGAACACCAAGCCGTGGATGACTGAGCCCGTCGCTGTTAGGCAAATTTTCTGAGTATATAGACTCAGCCTTTGTAGTTTGTAAAGTATCGATGGTTGAGCAGAGCTCCCGGTTGTAAAGCTTTAATGAAGCACTGTTATTCTGGTTATGTATGGACTTTTGAGACTTCTTGCCTTATGAATGTCAGTTTCTTTCACATCTCTGTGCACACTGTGTTAGAACAACTCAGAATTGGAGGATCCAGTTGAGTTGTAGCTGTTATAGGATGATGTTGGATTGGATCACTGTAGCAGTTACGTTGTTTCTAATCGGTTCTTTGTGATTTTCCCAACGCTGAGTGACTTGGAATTGGAGGATCCAGTCAAGTCCCCTTTCAGTTTCTTGAGACCCTGAACCAAGAGGATCTTGCATTCAGAGTCTTTCCTCTACAAACTGCTGGAAGCCTGTTGCCTAAAGTTGTTTTCTCACCTTTCTTACCAAGTCTTCCACCTGCTCATCTTTTAATCAACCCACTGGCTGAAGTTAGATCAAGACCTCCTTTGTTCCTTACATGCCAAACCCAGTCCCTGAGTTAGAATGATATTTCCCCAAGTCTCTACCCATTTGATCATCCATTAAAGCTATCATGACATAAAACTGGTGGGTGTCGGGCTCTGCTCCTGCAAGCAATCCAGGAGTGACTTCCGATGCTAACATTTCTGGCGCCGTTGCCGGGGACGAAGTTGAAGATTTTCCCTGGGCAGAACGACATTGAGCCTCTAATTATGAAGGTGCATCAGACATCAGAGCCCTTAAATATTGCTACTGTGCACCTTGCGACTCCACTGTGGTGACTCCATTGTTCCCACATCATTGTTTCAGCTATGGCTACTGTTAGCACACCTGAAAGTTGACCCTAAGGAGCTTTCTTGAGAAGGTTTCAGCAACTTCTTTCTCAGCCTGAGAAGATTCCTGGGGTAACGACAACGTTAAGATATGGCCTTTGATGGTGAACAAGGACCAGGAACATTCGAAGCTGCGCATCTTTCACCTGGAGACTTCATGATTCAAGGATCGATTGGCGACTCCACTGGTTCGATATGGAGAAAATCCTTGCTCATAGGTTTGCTCCTTTTAATTTTTCTTCTATTCTTGGTTTTCCTAATGTTGTCCCCTCTCCGAATGAATGGGGAGATTATTTGCCCATATTTGGAAAATGTGAAGAGGACAACCCTGCTCAGCACCTCAGTGAGTTTCACGAACTCATGCGTCAGTGGGAGATACATCATGAAGATGTATTACTGAAGATGTTCATGTTCTCGTTAGCAGGAGATGCGCGTAGATGGTATCATTCTTTACCCCCTGCTAGCATTTCTTCACTTAGTGAGTTCCATGCAGCTTTCACCGCTTACTGTCAGAAATTGTATCCCTCTGATTTGATTTTTCATAACTGTTGTGAGGGATACTACAACAAATGTATACAAGATAGAGACATCTTTTATGAAGGCTATGAGGATGATCCTGATGACCTGGATCAGGAATCGGTCCTTCCTCCTCCCCATTCTTCTGCTTCAGGTGAAGTTATGGAGCTGGTAAAATCTATCAATGCCAGACTTGACAGGTGGGAAGCTGAACAATGCGCTGAGGATTTCCCATCCTTTGAAGCAGAGGCCCGTAGTAGCTCTACTGAGGGAGATTATAAAAAACTCTTTCCCACGGGGCCTGTTTATGGTCATTATGAATCTAACCCATGGGAGAGCCAAGAAGAAGAAATCCTCCCAGATATGATTATGTCTAATGAAGGCTGTGATGATGAGGGTTGTAAGGATAGAAGACTGGGTGAAGAAGATGCTCTGAGTGAACTGATAGAGCAGGAAAAATCTCTCACTGCCCAAGATGGAAGGTTGGAATCTGAGGACAATGGGGAGGATTTTCTAGTCTCCAAGGCAGATGTTCTAGATGGCTCTTTCGAGGAGATTATTGAAGATTTCGTAAGCGCATTAACATATGCCCCCGATGAGCTTGTTGTCTCAGATCAAAACGATGAAGTGGTAGTTGTGGAAGAGGATTGTTCTCTTTTCCTTCACGAGATCTCCCATGATGTGTTTACATTCGGGGTCGAAACGGAGGAGCGGGGGATAGTTCCACTTCTGCAAGTTGGAGAAGCTCTGTTCCCCCCCGACTTTGATGATTATTTGGAAGAGGAGCAGCAGAACCCCACATCACCTTTTGCTGATAAGAGAAACCAACCCACTTATGACAATTACGGATCAGAGTCTGACCTCGATATGCTGGATTTCCAAGAGCAGGTCGCAGAACCTTGTCCTCTGCTCACTAAGGAAAATTATCATGAGGAAATCATCCATCTCAGTCCTTCAGGAGACGCTGAGCAGTACGAGGAAGAGAAGAATTTACCCAGGGGGCCTGTTTATGATGAATACGAATCTGACCCGGGGGAGAGCCAAGAAGAGGAAAAAGAAACAGAGGAGCAGTCTGCCCTTTGTTCAGAGCCAATCAGTGAGCAGCTACCACCTGAGATCAGCGAGCCTACTTTAGTTATTCACCCACCTGTGCTTATCAGAGATATTCGACCGCGTGTGAACAATTGTGTAGCAAAAGAGACTGTCTGTCGCCAATTTCCTAGAATTGGCCACTCATTCGATGACCTTGTCAGCAAATACATGGAGTGGCATTTCCCTTATGCTTTGGAGCCGCCATATCCCATCTCAACTTCAGCTTGTAAGGAGAAGTTGAAGAGTGTAGTCGTTTTGTTGTCACGGTTACACCATCTGCTGGTGATCATCGATAGAAAGAAAGAGCTTCCCTTCAGGAAGTTGCTTGATTGGCTATGGTGGAAGTCTGCTTTCACCTAGCCCCATG
>SNQJ01S0032810.1:44507-57297 GCA_010110895.2 Picea sitchensis | reverse complement strand
GTACAAAGTTATGATTATTTCAAGTTGGGGTTGTTGACTAATCCAAAACTAGTCATGGTTGAGACAAGCAGTTGATGAGTTGGCACATACATAAGGTGTATAGTTGATGATGTTGGTACATATTGATGAGTCATTGTTAATGAGTATTTGAAACATTATTGGTATATACTTGTACATGGTTGGATGCACTTGTTTATGGTACAGGTTGATTACAGGTTGTTTGGCACAGGTTGGTGCATGGTTGATGCACTTGTTTATGTTGACATATTGATATATGTTGATGATTGTTGTCTCATCTCAGTTGGTGCTGAGAATGTAAGCTGAGTCTTGCATATAGAGTTGGCACTCTTGTAGAGTTGTACTATATTTAGTTGCTACTGAAAAACCCCCAGATTGAAGTCCATAATAAAAAGAAAAATTGTACATACATCTTGTGTTCTTTGTGTTCCTCGTGGAGATGATTTGTTGATGATATGTTGCTGATATGTATTCACATATAACTGATTATAAATGATAGCAATGAGTAATGAGAAAATGTTGAATTTTAACTAAGGAGTTTTTGTGTAAGAGGGAAGTTTTGGGAAAAAAATCTCCACACTCATTCACCCCCCTCTCTAAGTGTGGTAGGTGTGTCCAACAGAACCCCCATTTTAAATAATGTATTGTTACAATGTTGAGAGGCCAGAGTGCCCAAACAATTATTAAAAGGCCAGTGTGCCCAAGAAATGTAATGTTTTGATCATTATTAATAATAAATACATCATTGACTGCTAGACGAACAAGGACTAGAGTTATAGAGGGCTATGATTCCACAAGAGAGGGGGCTTGAGGGGATACATGTTTATTTCCTATTTTTAATTACCATTTTTGTCTAAGGGAGTGGATCTGTTACGTGAGATTCTTGTGGGAGGCCAGGAGGTTCTTGATTCCCCACGAAAATACTTAAACCCGTCCCTGGTCTGATTGGGGGGTTGGCTCGTTTGCTCATTCACTCCTTCTTTCATTCCATTCTTTCCCTCATGCATTCATTCACTGTTTTTTCACTTTTCACATCTTGGGTGGAGATATCACTCCATTCATTTCCATCACCCATTCATCTTCCTCATCTGTGTCTTGGCTTGGGAAAGGAAAATGAATTGTTGAAGAGAAACCATAGTATCATTGGTTGTAGAGGTCACTAGTGTAATCTAGCCATGACTTGAGGCCTGCATGTCTGAGATGTGTTGGCCTGTGTCCAACTTTGTTCATAGTTGTGAGTCCTAAGAGTTCCAACATTGAGATTTTGGACCAGTTGCGCTGGAGCCCTGGAAGGAGAAGGACTTCCTCAGGGACTATGTGGCAGAGAAGGGTGGAGGTGCATTCTCTTGGGTGGTGCAAGCTAGGTAGAAGAGAGCTGGGTACTTGGATTGTTGTGAGTGCTGAGAAAGCCTATGAGAGATTGAGTGCTAACTGGTTCGGGAAGCCAAGTAACACTCTGGAACCATCCTTGTGGATTCATAGCCCTAGCTCGGAGGTGACACTGCTATTGAGATTTGGAGTAGTAGTATCTATAGTTGGGTGGAACGTCCTTGGTCTGCATCCAGTTGGTGTCTTATTTTATAAAGATAAGTCCTCTATGTTATGGTATTATTTATCTGTATATGAATGCATTACGCTGTGTATCTATTTATCATTTAATCGAATCTTTAGAATATGCATGATTGCTGGTTATTGTTGTGCATGCCGTTAAATATTTTCTTTTATGCGTCCTTATTAATTTAAAAAGTTATCAGTAAGAGACAGAAGTCCAAGGGTGGGCTTGAAGGCAGCGTACCCTGGCATGTGGGTGGAAGGGTGTGTTACACTTCTTCTCGTAGTAATATGGATAAATTCTGATCATTCATCATTTCCTTAACAGATTCTTCAATGGATCGGTTCTTTCTTTCTACTACACCATTCTGCTAAGGGTTTTAGGGAGTAGTGAGATCCCTCTTAATCTTGATCTCTTTGCTCTTGCAAAATTCAAGTCTCGTCATGTAATTGTCAATTCATGCATACCATGCTCTTAGAGCTTGCTTGAGTCCATATAATTCCTTATTTAATATGCATACATGGGTTTCTCTCGAGTGTACTTCAAAACCTTGAGGTTTCTCTATGTATACTTATTCCTCAATTACTCCATCGAGGAAAACAATCTTTACATCCATATGATGTAAACTCCAACCCATGGACATTGCAAGAGATATGATGGCTCTAATAGAGGTGTATATGTAAACTGGAGAAAACATCTCATCATAGTCTTCTCCCTCCTACTAGGAGAACCCTCTAGCCATGAATCTTGCCTTGTATTTCATTGATACTCCCATGATTTATCTTGTAAACCCATTTTTAAGTGACTACAGTCTTTCCTTCAGGTCTAGGCATAATTTGCCATACATAATTTTGCATGATGGATTGATATCATAGATTCCTTCCATTCTTTCTTCTTAACTTCTTCTTCAAAGATGGAAGGTTCTGCATTGAGATGTTTCATAGAACATGTAGTTTCTTCCTTGGGACCTTCATGTTCTTCTTCATAATTGAATCCATGGAATCTTCTATAGATTTTCTGAAGGTAATATTTTCATCAAAATTCACATCTCTGCTGATTTCAACCTTCTGTTGACCTGGAACATAGATTTTGTAAGTTTTTGATGATTCACTATATCCAACGAATATGCCCTTGTTTCCTGAAGATTCCAACTTCTTTCTTTTGTCCTTGCGAACATGAATATATACATGACAAACAAAGATTCTCAAGTGTTCAACACTTGGATTCTTTCTGAAGAATCTCATGTTCTTCAATATACGGTGAGGAATTCTATCTGAACATATACATATGTCATAACTGCTTGTCCCCATAGTAATATGGATAGATTCTGGTCATTCATCATTTCCTTAATAGATTCTTCAATGGATCAATTATTTCTTTCCGCTTGATCTGGATTTTATGAGCAGAACAAAATGACTATAGATTATTAACAGGTCCTTAACACAAAATAACAGAGATGCAGTAAAACTGGTTTTCTATTCAATAAGGAAATTAGCTGAAACTGTAAAATGCAGCGGAACCAATCTTGCTAGAATGGTGGCGGCTTATCTCTGAGAAGCGATGTGATGGATGCGCTCATTTGTAAGAAGATGATTACAATGAGGCTCTGAAGACCTTTTTTACAATAAAAAGCAACACCCAAAACCCTATACATCCAAAAACCTAACCCTAGGAGATGAATTTCCAAAAGTCATGTGGGCCCCGTCTGGGTAAGTTAGTACATCAACTTCTCGGGGTCGTAACTTTTGCACACGATCTCCGTTTTAGGCGTATGATAGCCTATTGGAAAGGTATTGTTGAGGAGATTCATTTTGGGGGCTCAATGATTACTTTGGATATGATTGAGAAGCTCGATCCCGAAAAACCTTCATTTAGGCCCTCAAAATGGCCCCGGAAGTTAAAATTGCTAAAAATAGTAAATTGCCAAAATTGCTAAAAATAGTAAATTGCAAGAAAATTGTTTTGAGCCAGTTGGAAAAGGTGGGTGGCCACTGATATCCACCTGGATCAATCCTCCCTCCTTAGGATGCAATGGTCTCCATTGCGTTGAGCTCACCCATCAAATGAGGAAATTTCTGCTGAATTTGGCCCCGGGTGAGCCACTTACCTTGGTGCAGGAGTTGCCCTACTTTGACGACTCGATAAAGCTGGATCCTTTGTTGTCGAGTGCCCTTGATATGTGTGTCCACAATATGATCATTTGATGCCTGTTGTATGCAGTTGGGGTTGATCTATGTTGGTGTCAGATGTTCTACTACGTCTGAGGTGTCCAATAATGGTGGGAAATAAGAGCGAAGGAGATCCATGTTGAACACTAGGTGCAGGCCAAGGAAAAGAGGAATGTTGAGCTCAAAAGAATTATCCCCCATGGCCTTGGTGATGGTGTATGACCCATAACGGAGTGGGTGAAGCTTCTGATGGGGTCCTTTAAGGCGTTCTTTCTGCAAGTGCAACCAATCTTTGTCGCCCACCTGAAACTTATGTGGCACCCGATGTTGATCATGGCGATGCTTGTACTTGCCATTGGACTTTTTTAGGATATCTTGAACCTGTTGGTAGATGTGCTGGATCCACTCAATGAACCGGGTGGCTTTTTCAGCTTTAGTTGGAGCAGGAGATGAGTCGGTCGAGGTGAGCGCAAGGGGAAGTGCAACATCTATGGGACCCAATGGCTGGAATCCCAACCCCACCTGAAAGGGGCTGTGGCTGGTTGAGCTATGCAAGGCTCGGTTGTAGCTACGTTGGACATAGGGAAGGCTCTCATCCCATGTGTGAGTGTGCTTTTAATTATACATGCAAAGGATATGCACAATCATTCGATTTACGAACTTGGTTTGGCCATTTGTCTGGGGGTTGGATTTGGTGAGCTTGGTGTCTAGCAGTGACCAGAGGCTCGACCAGAATGTGATGAGAAATTGACTATCCCAATCTGAGACAATGGTTTGTGGGATTCCAAAATGTACCTAGACTCGTTCAAAGAAGATCTTGGCATTGGCCTTTGTTGTGATGTTCTTCTTGCAGGCAACCATAATCGCCATCTTATAAAAGCGATCAACAACCACAAAAACATAGTCATTTCCCCGCTTGGTGGATGGGAGGCTCGACATGTAGTCCATTGAGATGGATTCTCATGGCTCGTTAGGAGTAGGAAGAGAGGTGTAAAGGACCTGTTTCTTAGTGATCGGTTTGGCAATAACACAGGCAGTGTAGGACTTGATATACTTGTTAACCTCTTGTCGAAGTTTCAACCAGTAGAAATGTTTCTGTAGCATTGCCATTGTCTTTTCGACGCTGAATTGTCCTGCCACCCGACTGTAGTGGGATTCCCAGATCATCTTCGCTCGCTCGCTTGATGGAAGACAGATATGGCCCAAACGACACAACAACCCATCCTTAAGATGGAAATTATCGACAACTACATTTGCACCCAACATTTGGTAGGTGGTGGTGAAGTCCAGGTCTGTCTCATAGAGTTGGGGCCATCCAGAGGTCTCATGGCCATAGGAGTCTAGCACCATGGTGAGTGCCTCGACTGGTGGTCTGCTGAGGAAATTAGCAACGTTATTGGTGCTTCTTGTTTTATACTTGATGTTGAGGTGGAATTGCTGCAACTATGTGGACCACTTTTGATGGCGATCATTCTGCAATTTTCCTTGTGTCTACATGAAATGCAGTGGATTATGATCAATGTGAATGATTGTCTCCTTCCCAAGAATGTAATGTCTCCACTGGCGACAGTCTTTCACAATGGAGTACATTTCTTTTTTGTAAGTAGGGTACTTATGTACAACATATGATAGTGTCTCACTATGATAGGCCACGGGGTGGCTGTGCTGAGTGAGAACGGTGCCCACCGCATAGTCTGAAGCATCTATCTTGATCTCAAAGGGCTGTTGCAGGTCTGGTAGTGAAAGTACTAGGGATGAGCACAAGCGCTACTTCAAATCATCGAATGCTTGTTGTTGGGACCGACCCGGCGCAAATTTCTCCTTACCACCCCCCCTGGTTATTTGGCTGAGGGCCCATACAATATGGGAGAATCCCAACACGAACCTGTGGTAGAAATTGGCAAGGCCTAAGAAGCTCCGAAGCTCAGTGAGTGTGGTTGGGGCTGGCCAGTCACAGATGACTTGTAACTTGGCTGGATCCACATGTACGCCATGATGATCAATTATGTATCCTAGGTAATGGACCCTGTCCATGCTGAAAAATAATTTTTCCAAGTTGGCATATAGCTTGTGCTATCGCAGGGTGTGTAGAACCTGTTGAATATGTTGCGAGTGTTTGACCCAAGTCTTGCTGTAAATGAGAATGTCATCCAGGTACACCACTACAAAAGTATTGGTGAATGGTCGCAGGATATCGTCCATCATCCTCATGAAAGTGGCTGGAGCATTTGTCAAACCAAAGGGCATGACCAACCATTCAAAAAGGCCTTCCTTTGACTTGAAGGCAGTTTTCCATACATATGTCTGTTCTATCGGGACCTGGTGGTAGCCAGACTTCAGATCAATCTTACTGAAGTATTTGGCCCATGTGAGTTGATCAAGAAGGTTGTCGATTTGGGGAATCGGGTACCAGTTTCTGATTGTGATTTTATTCAGAGCCTGGTAATCAATGCAGAGTCACCAGGTTCCATCTTTCTTCTGTACCAACATGATTGGGCTCCCGTAAGGTGATGAGCTAGGACAGATGTGCCCCTTGTGGAGAAATTCTTGGATAGATCGCTTGATCTCCTCATTCTCTAATAGATATCAGCGATAGACTGGCCCATTGGGTAGCGGTGCGTTGGGGGTCAGATCGATGGGGTGCTTGACCTGGTAGTCCATAGGTACCCCGGTAGGTGAGGAGAAGATATCTGCATATTCTTCCATGACCTTATCTACTTGCTCTTGTTGTGTGGAGAGGTCGGTCACAGAGACCCTAGATGTGGTTGTGATCTTTCTCTTATTCTGAGAGCGAATCACGAAGAAGACAAACTTCCCCGTCTGAGAGATGACCTTCCTGCATTGCTTAGTAGAGATCAAGGAGATAGCACTAGGTGGGACTGCCTCGGGTGTCCTGTACAATTTCTTGTGCAAAGTAATAATAACACTATGAGGACTAGACCCATATACAGCATGACGTTTCCATAAATAAGGTTGGCCCAAAATAACATCACAAACTTCGATAGGAGAAACATCACACAATACCTCGTCTTTGAAGGGCTTGATGTCGTACGATAGTCGACACTGTTGGCTGACGCGGAGATCGCTTCCTAGGTTGAGCCATCCAATGGTGTAGGGTTGTGGGTGCGACATTGTCGACAAGGCTAGTCGCCTGATGACCTCTACTGAGATGAGGTTCTTCTGGCTACCTCTATCAATGATGAAGTGCAACAGGATGCCTTTTACCCACATATGTGAATGGAAGAGGCGTTCCCCTTCTTTTGGCTCGCCTGGTTCACCACGCTGGAGCTTGGTGGTAGCAACGGTGGCACTGGGTTCTGTGTCAATGATCCATCTTCCCATTTCTGGTTCTATATCGGAGTCTGAACCCGCATCTGATTAAGAGTTTTTCACTTCGGCCACTAATGACTGCTTTGAGTGGCAGTCAACAATGTTATGTGAAGGGCTCTTATCGAAGTCGCACCACTTCCCGGTATATTTATTTGTATTTATGGTGTCCTTCTTTTCTTGCAGCTTGGACTGGTTGTCCTGATACTATCCATATTTGCTTTGTCCTTTGTTCTATGGGTTGGGGTCACCCTTTCCTAGCTTTTGTTGTGAGGGAATCCCATGCCCAAATTGTTGCGTCTTTTGTTTGAGCTTCTGCTCGATTTTGATGACATATCGGTAGGTCGCGCCCAAGGATGAGATGTCAAGAAATTCCATTTAGGTCTGGATGTATCTATGCAGAGCGCCATGATACTTGAGCACCATATGTCGCTCTGAATCTTTGATACCCATCTTGGTGCGCAAGGTATGAAATATATTTGTGAAATCTAGCACTGCTTGGTCTCTTTCTTGCTGCAGTGTGGTCCATTTGGTATAGAAGTCGTCATAACTTCCGACAGGGTAGTATTGTTCTTTAATAACATCCCTGAAGGATTCCCAGGTGGTTGTGACTGTAAATAATGAGGTTTCCTATGTTTCCTTTTGCTCACAGAAAGTTTCTCACCAATCTTTGACGTGGGGAACGACTTTGAGGAGCACAAAAGTAATCTTTTCTCTATTTGGAAATTTATGGATAGAAAAATACCCTTCTAGTATATTCAACCACTTGTCTACAACATCTGTGTCTATTTGACCTTCAAATATAAGAATATCGAAGTTTATTTGTACCTTGAAGGGGGAGGCGCCTCCGCTCGAAGAAGATGCGTCGCCTGTTGGTAGTCGCCGAAGGATTTTCGTGAAACTATCCATCATCTCGTTCCTTTGTTGTGTGAGGAATTCCTCAATCAATAGTTTGAAAGGATCTCCTGTCTTGTCATCTTTATTTTCTCCTGCCATGGGAGGTCGCTTGGGCATGCGAGAGCTTTTTTCCTCAAGAGAAACAAGCTCGAGACCCAACTCTTTGTACTCCAACCTCGTTGGGGACATGCATTAAGATGACAAGGAGCAGAATGCTCTGATACCACTGATCTGGATTTTATGAGAAGAACAAAATGACTACAGATTATTAACAGGTGTTGAACACAAAATAACAGAGATGCAGTAAAACTAGTTTTCTATTTAATAAGGAAATAAGCTGAAACTGTAAAATGCAACGGAAACAAGCTTGTTGAAATGGTGGCGGCTTATCTCTGAGAAGAGATGTGACGACTGCACTCATTCGCAAGAAGATGATTAATATGAGGTTCTGAAGGCCATTTTTACAATAAAGAGGAATTCTAAAAACCCTAGACATCCAAAAACTAACCCTAGGAGATGAAGCGCCAAAAGTCATGTGGGCCCCGTTTGGGTAAGTTAGTACATCAACTTCCCGAGGTCATAACTTTTTCATACGATCTCTGTTTTAGGCGTATGATATCCCTTTGGAAAGGTATCATCGAGGAGATTCATTTTGGGGGTATGAATTCGGCTATCATTAAGAATATCGATCCCGAAAAACCTTCATTTAGGCTCTCAAAATGGCCTCGGAAGTTAAAACTGCTAAAAATAGTAAATTGCCAAAATTGCTAGAAAATTGTTTTGAGCCAGTTGGAAAAGGTGGGTGGCCACTGATATCCACCTGGATCACTAATACACCATTCTGCTGAGGATTGTAGGGAGTAGTGAGATCCCTCTTAATCCTAACCTCTCCGATTAGTGAGGAGATTGACATTGGTCCACACACATCTGAGTGAACAATGTCCAAAACTTATTTTACTTTACATGCTTCCTTTAGAATTGGTACTTGGTGAGATCACCTACCTCACCACTTGATGGATTCATCTCCTCCATGTTTTCAACTGTTACTGTAGATCATTCTCAGAGCTATTATCTGTGACCTTCCCGTAACAAGAACAACAAGAGAAAAGGTATTTCCAATAGATTTTTCGGAAGAACATATCTATGGTAACAAGGATGGTAGTCATTATAGAATTACCAAGGTGACCTTCCCGAGAGAAAAACAAGAAATATTTCCTAGAGGAGATGTTATCTCATTTTGCAAACAAGTGCAATAAACATCTATATAAATAGTACTTACATGCAACCAAGTATACCTAACAGTAATAAAACCTTTCAAATATTGTTGTCACAACTATACTATTTACTTTTACTCTAGCAACTATCAAACTCGATATGTGCAAATTGAAACTTAACAATTTGATCAATCAAACCTGGAACCTGGAGCCTCAACTGCTAGGAAGGGTGCACTTGTTCCTTTGAATGTACTGAATCCAAGATCAATGCTTGAACAAGGTCTCTTATACATCCCCTGCAAACACACTCATTCTTTGTTGGATGATGTAACTTGAAAAGCATATACAAGTGTATACCTTTGAAATTTGTAGCATCGTTTATTGTGTCTTCTAATATGAAACTAGACACCATCTTGACAAGAAGATGTTAGAAACTGAATAAAAAAGGTTCAATGATTAGGACAAGCAAGAAACCCTGAAATTTCAACTTTGACCACAAAATCAATTTTGACCAAAAGTCAACCATTGACTTTGAATTTGATTAGTTAACTTTTGACTTTGACTTTGAACAAAAACTCAAACTTGACATTTTTGCTGGCTGAAGGCACTAGAGGGTGCGCTAGGCTAGGGCACACTAGAATACCTAAAAATTAGGTCCAACGCTTCATTGAACGTGCCCAAGAATTTAGGCTAGGGTTTGCTACAACTGCAAAATCATAAACCCTAGTTGCAGCTGCAACAAGTGCTACAATGATCTTGACAAGGAACTGTTGATCTACCATCCAGTGGTTATATTGTTTTGAAGGTAGTGTGGGCCCATAACCTGTTAAAATATTCGATGTGCTCATTTTACCATAGACAATATCACTATTGTCACCCAACCATAGGCATGCAATCACCCCCGAGCACCTTAACCTTTATTAGATAGAATGATTATGGAAATCCACACTAGAACCAATAGATAAACCCTACCTGCAATAGTATCATGACACAGAACCAAAAAAACCATCCAACTGCAACAACAACACAAGACAAGGAGAGCACACCTCCTCCAAGGGTAGTGCACAAGAGAGAGAATCTCCACAACCATAGAACAAGAACAATACTCAACTGCAATAGTTGTAGTTGCACTTCTTAGGCTACAACCAAGAATACCACCGAGAATATTAGAATACCACCAAGAATGTCACCAAGAATATCACCAAGAGATACTAGAAGGTAGGGCACATATCTTAGGCTAGATATCGCTAGAGAGAGAGACCAAGAATCACCCCAGAAGATGCACCTTCCTTTCTTGCAGCTGCAACTCCAAACTTGCGCTATACATTTATGAGAGAGTGAGTGAAGTGTGTACAAAATGAGTTAGAACACTTCCTATTTATAGTGGTTCTTGTCACCTATCTGGGATGGCTTGTATTTCTGGAAGATAATACATTGATATTATTTATTTTACTGAGCCGACATGTCTTCTAGGGTTTTTACACATCTTTTTAGGGTTTCTTTTACTTCCGAAATATTCTATTCTAGTAAAAGGTTACACATGGAGGCTAATACCTCACGCAACTACCATAATATCAACACACGTTACATTAGGCCTTACAGGTATCCATATTCACATAAGAGTGAGATTGCGCATATGATACAAAAAATGTTATAGGCCAACACCATTCAACCTATCCAAAGTGATTTCTCTTCGCATGTAGTGATGGTTACGAAAAAGGATGGTTCATGGTGTATCTATCCAGATAATAGACAACTAAACAAAATGACCATCAAAGATAAGTTTCTTATTCCTATCATTGATGAATTATTAGATGAATTGCATGGATCAATTTTATTTACTAAGTTGGATCTTCATTCAGGATATCATCAAATTAGAATGAGGTAGGAAGACATTCTCACATCCTTTAGAACAAATGAAGGTCATTATGAGTTTTTGGTTATGCCATTTGGACTTAATAATGCACCTACAACATTTCAAATCTTGATGAATTATATTTTCAAACCCTTCCTTATAAAATTTGTGTTAGTATTTTTTGATGAAATACTAATCTATAACAAATCTCGGAAAGAGCACATGCAACATGTTGATAGAGTATTAGAACCATTAGAAGAGAAACAACTTTATGCAAAGCCTCCAAAGTGTGCCTTTGAGGTTCAAGAAGTGGAATATTTGGGTCATATTGTATCTCAAGAAGGTGTTAAAGTGGACCCTAAAAAAAATAAATCTACGAGGGAATGGCCAATTCCAAAAACATTGAAGAAACTTAGAGGATTCTTAGGATTGATAGACTATTACCACAAGTTTTTAAAGAACTATGTAAAGTAGCAACACGTGTAACAACATTATTAAAGACGGAAGTGTTTTCTTGGACTAAATAATTTGCAATTTTTAAACTTTTTACAGTAATACAATGCACACATAGATTCTTAACATAGAAAAGAAAACAATTGTAATCACACATATAACAAAGATTACCCTAAAAACCCAATTGGGAAAACCAACAATCTATTTTAGAGTCGCACCTCTAGTTCTATTATATTTTCATTGTTTACAGTACAATATATATAGGATCCCATGACATCCAAAAAACCCCTAATCCATTAACCTTGGATTAAAACTCAATCGTAGTTCCTTAACCAGAATTACATTACCATGGACCACAAAACCATGTTCCATAAAATCGCCAAATGCAAAAACAATACCAAAAAAAATATCTTGATAAAAACCTATCATTGTTTTTTCACTCGATGGGGCCCTTCACCCCCCCTTGCGAATCCCCTCCCACTGAACTTTGTGCAAAGAATATAACACATACCCAATCTTATCAACCAAATATTTTGAAAGAATTAAGATGGTTATTTGTATGACTTCTGTCCTGGCCACACCCAACTTCACAAAAACCTTTATTGTGGAGTGTGATTACTTAGGCCATGAAATTGGTGCAATTTTAATGAAATAAGGAAGGCCCCTTGCCATTGAAAGTATCCAGCTTAAAGGAAAAAACTTACTCAAATCCATTTATGAAAAATAATTGTTGGCCATACTACATGCAATTAAGAAATGGCACCCTTACCTAATAGAAAGACACTTCAAAGTAAAAACATATAATTATAGTTTGAAGTACTTGTTGGAGCCTTGATTATATTCAAAAGAGAAACAAAAATGAGTTACACAGATTCTAGGTTATGACTTTGAAATTATCTACAAAAAGGTAAAACATAATGTTGTGGCAGATGCACTTTAAAGGAAAGAAGAAGAAATAAAGGGTTCACTATCTACTATTTCTATTCTGCAAACTGCTTGTGTGGAAGAAGCAAGGATATAATGGAAGAAATATCAAGAGGTATGCAATATCATTCAACAACTACAAGAGGACCCTGGTGCATTAAATAAATTTGTGTGGAAGAATGATTCGCTATGGTATCATGATTACCTATATTTATGTGAGAATTACCAACTCAAATAGAAGGTCCTTTTGGAATTGCACACTTTGTTATCAGATAAATCTGTAGGTGCAGACACTAACTGATCTCCCTAGATCCACCTAGATCTAGAACAAAACACACCAGAACATGACGCTTTCCTTAAGTTTTAAATATTGAATTTACTA
>SNQJ01S0032810.1:7261-22845 GCA_010110895.2 Picea sitchensis | reverse complement strand
GCATACGACCTCCGTTTTAGGCGTGTGATAGCCCGTTGGAAAGGTATTTTAGAGAACTACACATTTCACTATTAGAATCTAACTATAACTATAGTCTAACTATGTCGAGCCAAGAAAACAATGTTTAGGGCCCCAAAACAGCCCTGAAAGTACAACAAGATGTGTTGACATGAAAACATACAAAATAAGCCAGTTGGATTAGGTGAGAGGCCACCCATATCCACTTGGAGAATGTGTGAGGATTCAGACAACCCCAAAAATGTATAACTCACAATTATAAAGTAGTACAGAAAGACTTGCTGAACAAAAATGGACACGAGGAGCTAGTTGGAATAGGTGGGTGGCCACCAATATCCACCTAGATCATCTACTTTGCTAAACTTCAATAATATGAAAAATCCTTCTCTGGATGTTATTAGGATCCTCCACTTCCTCCTGCAAAAAATTCAACACTGGTAGATTGAGACGAGTTGGAAAAAGAACATCCACCCCATAGAGTAGCCGAAATAGAGAGGTACCTAGTGACTTCTTGGTGTTGATCCTAACGGCCCATAAGGCATACTTCATTTTGGAATCCCATGATTTTTCATTTTCAGCCAACAATTTTTTGATGATCCTGATGAGGGTTTTATTTGATGACTCTACCAACCCATTTCCCTATTGGTAATATGGTGTAGAGTGTGTCAAGATAATGTTGTAACTCCCACAAAAATCAATCATGGCCTTGGAATTGAATTCCTGAGCATTGTCTGTTACTAGTTTCTCAGGGCATCCAAACCTAGTAAAGGTGTTTTTCTCCAAGAAGTTCATGATCACCTTATGAGAAGCATTCCTGGTAGGAATGGCTTCAATCCACTTTTTGAAGTAGTCAGTGGCAGTAAGAATCCACCTGTGCTATCGATTGGAGGGTGGGTTTATCTCACCTATGAAATCTAAGCCCCATTGTTGAAATGGGCTACTAGTAGTAATGGGTTTCAGGGGTAGTGAGAGAAATTTATTCTTTCCAACAAATTTCTTACATTCTTCACAAGTTTTGACCATGGAAAACACATCAAAAAATATGGTGGGCTAGTAGTATACATCCCTTAGAAATTTGATGGTTGTAGCTTTCTAATGTTGGTGCCCCCCACAAAATCCTTTATGCATATCAATTACACCTTGTTTTGACTCATCTTCATCCAGACACTTCAAAAAAATACCAGCAAGGTCTTTCCAATATAAATTATGATTTAAAATTCAATATTTTACAACCTTCAATTTAAGAGACCTAGTTTTGGATTTTTCCAACTCTAGTGGGCATTCTAGGTGCTATAAAAAATAAACGATATCTCTATATCAGGGTGAAAGAGAATACTTATCACGTACTTGCATGGTCTTCTTCTCAACTTGTATTAGTGGAGCATCTGACTGGTTGAAGGTATGGTGCAATTCAAGTGCTTTGCAATTGGAATCAAATAACAGTTTTTCAAGGCCATGTCCCTTGATCAACTTAGTGGGATTTATGTGTAGATCATATTCGTTTGACTATCCATTTTCCCCTCTTCCCCTCACTACATTACTGGACAAGGATATCCTTTACACTGTTGCTAGGAACATAAGTTGTTATGTTGCACTGCAAAACATAAACCCTGAAGGAATTCAACACTTTCACTAAGCCATAAGCTTGCTTCTCCAATATACATCATATTTCAATTCAACATCCTTGAGTTCTTTTATAAAGAAATAAATGGGATGTTCATGCCCATCTTCATTCTTTTGCAACAGTACAACAACAATAGTCTCCTCAGAGGCAAAATAGAAAATAAGGAATTCTTTGGAATAATTTGGACTAACCAGAACATGGGATTCAATTAGAGCCTGCTTGGTCCTTTGGAAGGATTATATTGCTTCCTGTGTCCATTTAATGTCAACATCCTTCTTCAACATGATAGTAATAGACCTGATGATCTCAACAAAGTTTGGTACAAATCGCCTCAAGAAATTTATTTTTCCTATAAAAGGTTGCATGGCCTTCTTATTCCCGGGGATGTCATTTTCTTAATGGAATCTATCCTTTGTGGGTATATCTTTATCTCTCCTGCATATATAATGTGGCCTAGGATCTTTCCTTCTAACATAGCAAGATGGGATTTTTTTGGATTCAAAGAGATTCCATACCTTCTGCATTTTTGAAAGATTTTCTCTAGGCATTGCAGATGTTCATAATCATATTTTGAGAAGATGGTGATATCGTCAAGATATATAAGCATGAACTTGTCCTTTTCACCCAAAAAATCAATTTCCATGGCCCTCTGAAATGTGGCCCCTACATTCATCAGGACAAAAGGAATTTTGTCATACATGAATGTGCCCCATGGGGTGGTGAAGACTATTTTTTCTTTGTCTTCTTCAATTAATTATATTTGGTTGTATCCAGAATAACCATCCATAATGGAAATTATGTGAGAACCTACTACCTTTTTCAAAATATGGTCCATCTTGGGCAATGGGTAGTTGTCTTTCAACGAACATCTGTTCAGGTTTTTGAAGTTCACACATAAGGGTATTTCTCCATTTTTTTTCCTGAGAGGTACCAGGTTGGCCACCCAATATGAATAGCTCAAGGGCATAATGATTTTGGAATCAAGCATCCTTTTCAATTATTTTTCAATAATAGACATTAACATAGGATTAAATTGTCTTATTTTCTGCCTAAATGGATTTGAGCCCACCTTCAGAGGAATCTTGTGCTGAATGATGTTAGTATCAAGGGTCTTCAGGTCCTCATTAGGTCATGCAAAAATATCAGCAAAATTTTGCACGAGGTCGACATACATGTTTCTCTGCTCATCTGGTAGTGCCTTGGATATCTTGAAAAATTTGGGATCTATAGCTGTCCTAATGTTTCATTCTACAACCTCTTGTTCCTAACTTTTAATGACAACTTTCCTGAAGACATCATTGTTGTCCAAAATCCTCTCTAGTGGGACTAATCCCCTTGGAATATGATTTGTTTCAAGCTCCACAATGTTGTGACCAACCACCTTGTTCATAAAAGGAGGTGTCTATTGATTTTTTGTTTCATCATCATCATTATCTTGGTCAATGGAGATATTTGAAAATTATTCAATGGTTTGCAAAAATATCTTGAGTTCTAGATCGTCACTAAAAACCCTCCAGTGCTTAACATTGTATGGAATATTTATTCTATGCCTAACATTGTATCCAGATCTAAAGAGTCTACCCTCTGATTGGCATCTCTAGGAACAAAGGAAAGATTGAAAACTAGAAATAAATTTTCAACTATGTCCCATACCTCATTTATGTACTGTCTTAGCCTCAATTGTTTTGTTTGATAAATTTCTTTCACCTGATTGATAACCAGTTCAGATTCACCGAAGAATTCCAATTTTTCAATGGCCATGTCTTTAGTAGCTCTCAACCCCAACACCAAGGCTTCATACTTTGATATGTTGTTGGTTGTTTCAAATTCTAATTTGTATGATACTGAAACCACCTCCTTTGAAGGGTAAATGAGTACTATGAGAGCACCAGAACCCTCCTTTGAAGGGGAAATGAGTACTATGAGAGCACCGGAACCCTCCTTTGAAGATGAGCCATCAAAATTCATCTTCCAGACTTCATTTCCTTGGGATACCTCTGGCTTATTTCTACATTTGTTGACTGATATTTTTGGAGCATCATCATTTATATGAAAAATGGATGACCCAATTTCATCCTCTACACCATAAATTGGATGATTACCTAGATTATGATGATGACTCACAATGTAAGCCAATCTGACTTCTATGTACAATCTTCTATGTTCTCCTCCGAAAACAGGGATGGTCGCATATGTGAGATCCATCTGTAGGGATCCTCCTACTTTCTTGGCCCAAGACCTGGATAAAATCATGCCAAACTTGGGAGGTATATCAGCTACAACAATATCCATAACCACATTTTTCATGGGCAACTGAGATAGAGAAAAAACCAGATCCTTAATTAACCCCAAGCATTTAACCTTTTTGGAATCAAAAGAGTAAAGGTCTTGGTATGGCTTGGTAATTTCTAGCCCTAGCTCTTCCATGAAAACCTTGGGCATGACATTATGAGAGTTCCCTGAGTTCATTAGGAAGTTATGCAGGATTTTGTCATGGACATTCAAGGATATATAAAAAGGTGGGGAAGCATCATACCCATCTTCAATGTCTGGGCCAACAATGATAGTAGGGTTCTCATCCTATAGGCTTATCACATTAGATGAGATAGAAAAAGCATGTGACTTCAAAACCTTCATGATAGACCTCTTGAAAGGCTCAGTTTTTAGTAACTCTGTCAAAGGTACATGGATCTTGATTTTTCTTAGCTCATGCTCTATGTTAAAATAAGTTGGTTGTATGTCTCCTTGTTTTACCTCTGGGACAACAACATTAGTTAGTTGTTGTCGATCTGCTTTATTTGTTGTATCTTTCTTTGCACCTGACTTGGGAGGAAAATATGATTTCTTATTTTGATTGGATACATTTGTTTTGGGACCCCTTGACCTAGGCCTTAAATCATACTTCTTTTGGGTCTGGGTTCGAAAGATCTCTTCTCCCTTTCCATAATCATCAAACAGGTTTGGAAACTGAGAAATTTCATAGTATTGTTGAGTTAGATGACTAGGATAGAGGTCATTTTCATTAAGAAATATTGCAGATTCATCTCCAATGTCATTACTCTCATCCATCTCCTCAACTTCATTATTCTGAAAAGGGGGAACCACGCTTTGATATTCAATACTACTCCTTTCCCTCTGCATGATTTGAGGGGCATTATTATCCCTTCTAAACCGATTAGTGTTCATGTTTGTAGCATCCTGATATGGTCTGTTTGGTTGCTTGGCTACCCATTTCAGTTTAGTTATTTCTGAAGTTAGGGATTTCAAGGTTTGGGTCACCTCATCTAGCTTTGGGTCATATTCTGCTGGGTTGGAAGAAGAATAAATCTCTTCCCTCTGCTTCTTTTTGTCCCTAACTGATTTGTTCTTCAATTTTTCAGATGCTAGGATGTTAGACTCAACCTCAAAGGATGCCTCTTGCATAGAAAACAAAGTGGTGGACCTCCTCTCCCTTAACATGAGAGAAAATTCAGCATCAAATGCATTTAAAATGTGATCTTGGTTGAGGCTTCAGTTGGATTGATCTCATCATGGATCTTGTTATACATCTTGTTGAAAATATTAGTGAAGTCTGACACGGACTCCCCATTCTTCCTCCTTAAATCCCCAAACTCAGTGATGTAGTATAGGTAATTCCTCCTATCTCCCCACTATTTTATAAAGGCCTCATCCAATGCCTCAATACATGTGATAGAAGCTGGAGTTAGACCACGAAACCACTTCCTTACCTCTCCACCCAAGCTCTACACAAACAACCTCATCCATACATCTGCATGTTCAATGTTAAAATTGTCTGCAAAGCTGTAAAATACTACTAGATGTTCTTCAACAATAATATCTCCTTCACCATTTGAACAAATATTTCATGTAGTCTCCTGTTGTAAATGCATTTAGATTTTGAGGTAGCACTAAAGGTGCATACCTGGCTGTAATGATGGCTTACATCCTATTGACAACCATGCTTGTGACAAATGGGCTTTGAGGCTGAGGAGGAGATGCTGGTGTGGTTGCTTGAGACTAATATGAGGTAGAAGTTGATGCATGAGATATTTGAGGGCTTATCACAAGGGGGTTTTCAAAAATGATGATTTCAGGTTGATTTTTGTTGAGAACAGGGCCCAGGGGCAACCTTTTCAGATCCAAGCCCGCCTTTGGATGACAAGGGATGTCTCTGAGAAAGTGTGGACTTTCTAAGTTTCCTCTATGGATCAGAATTTTTTATGTCACCATTTAGGTCAAGGTTGACTTTTGAGGCTTTAGTATGCTCAAGATTTGATTTCATGAATCCCTCCTTGGGAGCCAAAATCCCTTAATAGATTTGCATTTAGTGGAGTCACCAAGTGAAAGATGGCAGCCAATTTAGTGTTGTAGATTTTAAGCTTGTACAATATTTACTGCAAACATATTTTCAGTAAAAGAATAGAAAATATACAATGGAAAATACACACATTACACATATATTTTTCCCCTGGAAACCCAAACCGGGAAAACCAACATATTCTATATTCATTCATAGTGATACATTGTTTACTATACAATATACATATAGGAGCCAATGGTATGTAAAACCCTAACCCAATGACTTGGATTAGTCAACAACCCTAATTCCTTAACTGGAAATATAAAACCATCGGAAAAAACCGTGTGCCAAAAAACCACCCAACAATGGACACGAAAATTGAGGTGACATGAAAAGCGAGGCAAAAATGTGACGTGTTTCCCGATGAATTTGTTTTTTCTTTAGGGCACTACCCTCGAAACCCGAGGAGGGGGGATATCTCCCCTCTCTGACCCCCCCTCAAACCCCCTTGCACGCCGAACACAACATAGAAGACACAGAAGCTATTCGTGTAAAGAATATAACACATACCCAACATGTGCATGATCTTTGTTCACCATCAAATATCAGATTTGATCATTGTCATTCTCCTAGGGAAAGATACTTCATTACTTTGTTCCCCAACAACGATGCCATAATATCTTGGTCCTAAGGTCTGCACCTGACTGCTAGAAGGCAGAGCTAGGCCACCTCAGTTGTTGGAAAGATTAGTCTTTTTATGAATGAATTTTGTTTGTTTTGATGGTCAATTGATAGACACGCTTTCAAGGATAGGGATCTAGTTGGATTGTTCAACAACATGAACTACAAGGTTTTCCTTAGTTGGTGGCATGCATTTTGGTAAGGAGATAAAGATATGAAGATAAAACATATGAAATACTAACAAGTATACAATGTGTGACTTGTTGTATGAACTTTCAGACTTAAAATATATTTCAGATCCAAAATATGAACCTAGACACAAATCCTCCAAACATGTTGTATGACAATAAAATATTCACTGAAACAATAGTTGAAATCAGGTTGCATGACAATAAATAGTTCATTAAGACAATAGATGAAAGGAAAAGAAACAATGCTTTGCATAAATTTCAATTTGCATCTAGATAAGATAATAAGACAAACAAGATTTGAGAAAACACAGTATGCCACCAAAAATTATATTCACCAGGTGGAAAACTTAACAATTTTATGATTCAAAGCCCAACCAAAGTCCTGATGCTTGATATATCCAAAAATTGAACCCTCTTACATTCATAGATTCATATATTTATCCTCCTCAAGAGAGGGTTTGAATACCTATCTAGGATCTAAGTTCCGAAGTTCAATTTTACATTACATTTAGATCTTGTAGATACAAACTTCATTGTTACTCTCTTAAAAATTGTAAACATTTCTTTAAACTGAGTGGAGTTGAGTTCAAGTGTGATTTCATAGGGATAACTCCCTATCACTTCGACCTTAACCAAAAATAGTTTTCTTATAAAAAAATACCAATTTATTACAAGTGGCAGTAGTACCTCTAACTAAACTAAAAAATATCATATCAGTGCAATTGGAACTAATGCTGAAAGCTGAAGTAAAAAAGATGCATAACAAGAGTCTTCATAATTTGTAACTAGCAGTTGATTCTGCATTGCTTCCCATGCATGCCAATAACTGGATACAAACCCTTAAAAGTGGTAGACTAAACTGGCATAGCTTTCAAATTCTTTTACCTTTTGAAAACAATAGACATTTAGATAATCTCCTTCAAGAACATGTAAGTTTTCTGGTGTTCTTTTGCAACTTCTGATATTTTTTATGTAGCTTTGTGTGTTTCATCTCAAGAACCTGGTTTTGTTGCTGCAGATCTTGGATTAGCTACCTCAAGTTATCATTTTTTTGCTTGAGAGATTGCACCTGGTGGTTGTTGTCATCCATGTCCTCGTTAGCTTCAATTTTTGGCTTGATTTCTTCCTTTACTTTGCTTCTATTTTTGAGCCCATTCTCTTCCTCAACAATAGGCTTATTGAGGTCGATGGAAATCTTGGATTTCCTTGGTATCATTTCATATCTAGGTATTTTCTCAGGTTTTTATCAGTGGTGTCTCTCATAGGTTCCTGCACCATTAAAATTTTTCCTTTTATCTCTGGTTTGATATCCTGTAAAATATGCTCAGGGACATGCTCTGTATCTGGACTTATGTCATCAGAATCCTGATCAAGGTCTGGATCAATGTCCACCAAATTTTGTTTTGATTCTGGATCAACAATGTACTCTTTTTTCAAAACAACATATTTGACACTTGAGGTCTCCCCTTCACTGCATTTCTGTATGGCCTTGTCCCTTGTCATCCCCTTCAATGTATGTATAGCCATATCCTCCATATAGGAAAATTCAGAGAGGTCTTCATCAATATCCTGGTCTTCAATCACTATTGTCTTTGTTGCTTATCAAATTGGTACCCTCTTTCTAGGATCGATTATCTATTCAAGACAAGGCAAGGTTTGTATGAATAGTTGGTCATGTCATTTTGTTTATGTAATGCACCAACTATGTTGATGAGACTAATGAATGATGTATTATGTCCATATCTAGATTTATTTGTTATAGTCTATTTGCATGATATACTAGTTTAAATTTCTACATGGGAGGAGCACATCTCACATCTTATGCAGGTGTTAGAGACTTTGAGGAAGCACTAACCACTAGCTAAACTCAATAATTTTGAGTTTTCTCAACAATATTTGGAGTATGTGATTGTTGGAGGGGAACTCAATATAGATCCCACGAAGATGGAGGAAATCATGAAATGGCTAGTTCCTACAAATGTTACTGAAGTTAAGAGTTTTGTTGAGGCAACATGGTACTTGTGGAAGTTCATAGCTTCATTTTTAGTAGTAGTTGCACCACTCCACACCATAACAACGAGTGGTAAGAGTTTCCAATGGGGGAAGGACCAACAAAAGGATTTCAATGAGTTGAAAAGAAAGAATATTCAAGCACCAATTCTTACATTACCAAACTTGCAAAATCCTTTCGAAGTGGAGACAGATGCAAGTGGGTATGCCATGTGAGTAGTTTTGATGCTAGGAGGAAGACGTGTATGCTATCATTCTGGAATATTTCATGGGGAAGTTCTCAAATACCCTACCTATGACAAGGAACTTTGTGCCTTGGTTCAAGTTGTCAAGAAGTGGAAGCACTATTTGATGGGAAAGGAGACCATCATCCACACATATCACTAGCCGCTACCATATTTTCAAGCCTAGAGTAAGCTACAACAAACTAGATGTTACAAGTGGAAGGGGGTTTTACAACAATTTCATCTCGTCATCAAGTAGAAGAAGGGAAACACAAACATGCTGTAAGACATGCTTTCAAGGCCACCCACATCCAATATTACATATTTTGGAACTTTTATGCACATGGATCCTTTTACCCATGATGCATACAGAGAGTCATACATAGAATATGAGGACTTCAAGGAGGTGTTTCAACAGCTACAGGGCCAAATTATTATAGAAGAAGTTGAAAAAAAGGTTGACTATCATTTCCAGAATGGGTTACTCTACAAGCTCAATAAGCTCTATGTCCCTAAAGGTGAACGATTGCATCTTATCAATGAGGCTCACACCTCCAAGGTTGCATGAAATTGTGGTGTTGGGAGGATAGTTGCCAACTTACATAGGTATGTGTACTAGCCCAAAATGCAAGAAGATGTAGCATGATATATTAGCAAGACATATACTTTGTCGTACTAGAAAGCCCAATAATAGGAAGCAAGGTCTATACCATCCTTTACATGTACCCACTCGAACTTATGAAAGAATTTCCATGTATTTTGTGGGAGGTTTACCAATAACCAATAAAGGACATGAATATCTATTTCTGGTAATTAATAGGTTCAACAAGATGTGCATTCTCATGCCTTGTAAAATTACCATCAAAGGACAAGAAGAGACAAACATGTTCTTTGAGCAGGTCTAGATGCACTTTGGGATAACAAAGAGAATCATCTCACACAAGGATACTAGATTTCTCAGTACATTTTGGACTACATTTTGGGAGAATATGGACACATAGTTGAAGAGATATACAAAATTCCATCCATAGACATATGGGAAAACATAAATAGTCAACAATACTTTGGTGCAACTTTTGAGGGGTTACAATCAAAAGCATCCAAAGACATGGGATGAACATATAATCTACATACAATACTCTTATAATAGAGCAGTCCACACTTTTATTGGTAAGTCACCTTTTGAAACTTTCTTTGGATATTTTCCACCTTCACCCTTGGATGTTGTATATGGAAAACAAGGAGGAGTGAGGGAGGACCTCACAGGAGATGCATCGAGAGTAGAAAAAAATGTTGAGAAGATTAGGCAAATCCATTTGCAAGTATAATAGATAATGGATAAGTTACTAGAAAAATACAAGGCCAGACATGATCAACACAGAACCAAGAATTCATTCAAAGTGGGAGATAGAGTTTAGTTACAACTGAACAAGAAAAGACTATAGAGTCTTGGTAAGAAGATCAAGGCTCTGTGGTATGGATCTTTCGAGATATTAGAGAAGTCGAGAGATAACTCCTGCAGACTTATTCTACCCCCATATATGCACATTTACTTAGTAGTGAATGTGGATAATATCAAACTCTATGAGCCTTACATGTTGGGTTAGGAGAGGGAGCATGTCCTACCTTCCATAGAGGACTTAACACCAGATGCTCAGATAGAACTGTTGGCTAAGGACATAGTTTTGTAGAAGTGGTCTATAACTAAAATATAGGAGCAACATGACCTTTGGCAGATTGGGTTGAAAGGACAACTTCCAGGAAAATAAAATTGGTACTCTAGGGAGAAGGTAGATGAAACATTTCCTTAGCTCATTTAGTAAAGATTTTGGGGACCAAAATCCTCCCTAAATGGGGAGATATGATCCAGATTGGATAACTATACTATTTTTTATTGGTTGTGGAGCCTGATTATCTTCTTGATTCAGTGGTTTGTTTCAACCATGCTTGGACCCCATTCCCTAACGAGGGGTGTCGGAGGGATTCCCCCCCACAACTCTTTCCATAGGGGCACGGGGGGGACAATTTTGTAGCCACCCCCTAGCGGGGGATTTGGGGGTAGCACCCCCAAAGTGAAATTTTGGGAAAAATTTCCTTGTAAAATATTGTAATTTCATAGTCAATCTTGACCATTCATTATAAGGTCACATATCTGACGATAGAAGTTATTTTATGGATTTTTCCCCTAGAAGGAAACCCTCTTTTATGAGGGAATTGTGTTGCACCCGGGGATTATCGCGAATATTATATTCTGAGAGAGGAGACTGTGATAGAAATAAGAGGAAGTTACAACAAGTGTGTTGTAGGTTGTATCCCTTCATTTTGCAGGATAATAAAAAGGAAGGACCTGACAATTTCTCTGGTTGACGTAGCCCACATTGGATGAACCATGTATATCTGTGTCTCTATTATATTGTGTATATTCTGTGTTTTATTTCTGCATTTGTTTTATTTTATTTCTCTGCAATCCTATTTTTCTAACAACTAGTATCAGAGCGAAAGGTAACTCACAGGAAAAGAGGGTTCTTGGTTCGAGTGGGAGCAATGACGAAAGATGGAAAGTTTGGGATCGAGAAATTTAATGGCCAAAACTACTATTGATGGAAGATGCAGATGGAACAATATTTATATCATAAGGATCTATTCCTACCATTGGGAGTAATAGCAAAGAAGTCGATGGCCATGAAGGATGAAGAATGGGAGGTTCTTGATAGAAAGGCACTAGGAATGATACGACTGAGCCTGACAGCGTCGATGGCTTTCAATATTTCAAAAGAAAAGACAAAGAAGGAGTTGATGGACACATTGGCTAAACTGTATGAAAAACCCTCAGCATCCAATAAGGTATTTCTAATGAAGAGATTATTTAATATGAATATGTCGGAAGGTGGATTTGTTGCAGATCATTTAAATGAATATAATGGGGTTACTAATCAACTAAGTTTTGTAAAAGTGGACTTTGATTATGAGGCTAGGGATCTTCTAATATTGTGCTCATTTCCAGAAAGATAGAATGGTTTGGTCATGGATGTAAGTAACTTTGTCTCTGGTTCAAACACTCTAAAATTTGATGATGTTGTTGGTGTTATCCTTAGCAAGGAAATGCAATGGAAAAACACAGGTGAGACATCATGTATTGCATTGACTGTGGAGAATATGGAAAGACAAAAGGATAGAGGAAAGGGCTCAGGGAATCGTGATAATTATAGGAAGGGCAGATCCAAATCCAAACTGGGAAAGGTAGAGTGTTGGAATTGTGAGAATACAGGACATATGAAGAAAGACTCTAGAGCTCCATAGAAACAAAGAGATGGACAACAAGAGAAAAATCAAGAAGTAAATGTAACAGTTGATGTGTTATAAGATGCTTTGATTCTTTCTATATATAATATTTCTGAGTCTTGGGTAGTAGATTCAGGGGCTTCATTTCATGCCACACCCCATAGGAAACATTTTCTAGATTATGTTCAAGGTGATTTTGGATAGGTTCATTTGGGTGATGATGCACCATGCAAAATTGTTGGAATGGGAAATGTACAAATAAAGAAAAAGAATGGAAACCAATGGTTGTTGAAAGAGGTAAGACATGTTATAGATCTAAGAAAAATTCTAATTTCAACTGGGCAGTTGGAAAGTGAAGGTTGTGTATGTATATTTACAAATAAGGCGTGGAAGGTCACCAAAGGATCACTGGTGATAGAAAAAGGAGAGAAGGTAGGTACATTGTATTTATGTACTGGTAATACTGATTTTTCTATCACTTTAGCTTTTATAGGAGTGGATACAACACTGTGGCATCATAGGTTTGGACACATGAGTGAGAATGGGATGCATATACTTTACAAAAGAAATTTGTTGCCAGACCTAAAACAAATTGATTTGGATTTTTGTGAGCATTGTGTTTAGGGAAAACATAAGAAAGTCAGATTTCTCAGAGTTGGAAAAGACAAGAAAAGTTAAAGGTTAGAGCTTGTGCATACAAATGTATGGGGACCATCTCAGGTATCATCTCTTGGTGGCTCTCATTATTATGTTACTTTTATTGATGATGTAACTAAAAAAACTTGGGTTTATTGCATTCAACAAAAATCTAATGTTTTTTGATACTTTTAAGAAATGGAAAGCTTTGGTTGAGAATGAGACATGAAAAAGGTTGAAGTGTCTCAGAGCAGACAATGGAGGTGAATATTGTAGCAAGGAGTTTGATGATTACTTTTCATACCATGGGATTCGTAGAGAGAAGACAGTTCCAAGAACACCACAAGAAAATGGTATGTCAGAAAGGATTAATAGAACAATCATGGAGCGTGCAAGGAGTATGAGATTTCATAATGGGTTTCCCTTACAGTTCTAGGAAAATGTTGGAGATAATTTTATTTACTTAATAAATAGAGGACCTTCAAGCTCTTTATATGTTGGAATTCCAGAGGAGGAATAGACAGGTAAAAAGGTAAACTATTCTTTTTTGAAGACTTTCGGTTGATGAAGCATTTGTCCATATTGATAAAAAAATATAGAACAAAGCTTGAGGCAAAATCAAAGTAGTGCACCTTTATTGGATATGGTGTTAATGTTTTTTATTATATCTTATGGGATTATGAAAATCACAAAATCATTAGGAGTATATATGTCATATTCAATGAGAAGGTCATGTACAAAGATCCGTGTCAGGGAAAGAAACAGGAAAAAGAAAAACCAGAATAACAGTGCTTGATGAGATCATTGAAAAAGAAATTCCAAAGGTACCGGAAAATCAAAATCTACAACAACATGAGTAGCATTTACCTCAAACTCCTGCAAGTGTTTTTAGAATATATATCAGGTTAAGTAGACTCCCTGAAAGATACTCTCCTTCATTGTATTATTTATTGTTTACTGATTCTGGTGAACCAAAAAGTAATGAAGAGGCAATCTAGGTAGACACTAAAAGGAAGTGGGAGGAAGGCATGAAAGAGGAAATGGATTCCTTGGTAAATAAGCAGACTTGGGACTTGGTGTAGTTGCTTGTAGAAAAAAGAGCATTGCAGAATAAATGGGTTACAGGTTGAAGGAAGAAGATGGGGGAAAAAAGCGGTACAAGGCTAGACTTGTTCTAAATGGGTTTGAACATAATAAAGGTATAGATTTTGATGACATATTTTCTCCTATTATTAAAATGACTTCAATTAGGACTATTTTAAGTCTTGTTCTAGTAGAATATTTGCATCTTGAACAATTATATGTAAAAACAACTTTTCTCCATGGGGATTTGGAGGAAGAGATTTATATGCAACAACCACAGGGGTGTGAGGTCAAAGGGAAGGAAAATTCAGTATGCAGGTTGAAGAAGAGCTTGTATGGCCTAAAGCAAGCAAATTCAGGTTTGGCACATTTATGACAGAACACGTTTATAGTAGATGTCATTCTGATCACTGTGTTTATTTTAAAAGGCTAGAAAATGGAAGCTATATTATCTTTCTATTGTATGTAGATGACATTCTTGTTGCAGGATCTAATATGCAACATACAAATGTGCTCAAGAAGAAATTATCTAATTCATTTGTGATGATGGATTTGGGTGCTACAAAGAAAATCCTTGGTATGAGAATAACAAGAGATATGAAAAATCGCAAATTGACATTGTCTCAGGGTGAGTACATAGAGAAGGTGTTGGAGAGGTTTAAAATGCAAAATGAAAAACAAGTTAGTAAAACTTTGGCAAGCCATTTCAAATTAACTAAGAAAATGTGTCCCAAGACACAAGAGGAAATAAAATACATGTCCAGGGTCCCTTATTCATCAGGAGTTGGCAGCTTGATGTATGCGATGGTTTTCACAAGACCAAATATTGCACATGTTGTGGGAGTTGTGAACATGTATATGAACAATCCAGGTAAAGAACATTGGGAGGAAGTAAAGTGGATTCTCAGGTATTTGAGAGGTACTTCTACTCATGCATTATGTTTTGGAGGTTCAGACATTGTTCTACATGGATATGCTGATTCATATATGGCAAGTGATAAAGATAGCAGGAGGAGAACCACATGGTATGTTTTTACTGTAGGTGGATCAAGAGTAAGTTGGATTTCAAAACTACAAAAGGTTGTTGCACTTTCAACAACAGAAGCAAAGTATGTTGTTGCTACAGAGGCTAGTAAAGAAATGCTTTGGTTACAGAGGTTTATGGAGGAATTGGGAAAGAAGTAGGAGAATAAAAGGTTGTACTGTGACAGTGAGAGTACCATTCATCTTGAAAAGAAATCAATCTTCCATTCAAAGACTAAGCATTTACAACTCAGGGAAAATTTCATATGATCCTTCTTGGAAGATGGACATTTGAAGTTGGAAAATATACATACTAGCCAAAATCCTGCAGACATGTTAACAAAGGGAGTAACTAGGGAGAAACTGAGTTCCTGCTCAATTTCAGTTGGCCTTCAAACATGAAGGTGAAGATGATAAATTTTCCAGGTCCAAGCTAGAGTATAGTCCATAAGGTACAACAACACTGGATTTATTGTGATTAGTCTCCAAGTGGGAGATTGTTGGTTGTGGAG
>SNQJ01S0032809.1:71060-81813 GCA_010110895.2 Picea sitchensis | reverse complement strand
ATCACTTGCGAGCAAGTGTCCTCAAAGAATAAGTTGGGTATGTGCGCCAGAGCGGGATGTTACAGTTAGACTTGTGCTAATTGAGCTTGTTAATTTTGAGATTTTTTTATTTAGAATATAAACATTCATATTAGTTTTACAAACATAAATATTATATCCTTTATAAAAATATATGAATATGTGAAAATATTATTATATTTTCTTATAATAATTTTTATAATTATAAAATAATCTCTTTTCAAAAAATATGTTAATATAAATAACATCTCTCCCACACATCTATCAAAAATTAATATTACAATTATAAATAACATCTTCCCCACACATCTATCAAAAATTGAAAACCTAAACTAAATCCCCTCATCAAAATTTCCAATATTCTCATTGTTGAACACCACACAAATATAAGAAACCAAAACATGTGTGTTTAACGAAGACCCATTAAAAAAAACAAAACTTATAAAAATAGACCACCACATTCACAAGGAAGTGGAATTGAAAAAACTATTAATTAAAAAGGCAGAGCGCGCTGAGAATTTATGAACTATTATGCTAATATATAGGAATTGTGACATGGCCAAATATTTAGGCGTATTTAATTTAAATTTTTATTTTTTTTACATTTTTTAATTCATTAAAAATAGTTTAGATTATTGTCTAATTTTTGTTGTAGTTTATTTATTTATTTTATTTATTTTTTTAAAATTTGGTGAGAATCTGTTGGATTTGCATATTTGAGTGGTTAATTTTGTATAATCTAATATTTCAAAAGTTTTTCAAGAATTTGAATCTATTTTTAAATTCATAAATGCAATTTAAATAACAAAAAATTATTTGTGAAAAAAACCAAAACATAGAACAATTAAACAAAATCATAATTTTTTGTGGAGAATATTTGATTATTAAATTAAATTAAATAAATATTTATTTTCTTTTTATAATTTGTAAAAGTTGACATATTCATCCTATAATTTATAATTTGTAAAAATCAAAATAAATTAAAATAATACCATCCCATTCTCCTACCTTAATTAATGAATGCCCTAAAATAATAAATGTTTAAATACCTTGTTAAGAGGACTTGGCATGTATAACCTTTGTGTGTACAAATCCAACACAATCCTCTCTTCTCCCTAATAAATAATACAATGTTTGTCACTATAACCCTGTGGCCTTCAATAAATCTTGTACAAACACCTTGTTAAGAGGACTTGGCTTATATAAGCATTGTGTGTACAAATCCCACACAATCCTCTCTTCTCCCTAATAAATAATACAATGTTTGTCATTATAACCTTGTGGCCTTCAATAAATCTTGTACTAGGTGAAGAAGTAACATAGTCCATGCATATTCCTTTTAGGTAAGATGAAAGAGGGGCATGTAAGTTCAAGATGGACATTTTTTTTTCATTTTGATGATGGCATGGTTTATCATTTTTTATAAAGATAAATATTTTTTACTTAATTAGTGGGAAATTATAATGATCTTCAACTCTACACTCTTGAATGTGGATCATTTATAATTATCTTCAACTTTACACTTTTGAATGTGGACCATTGAAAGAATGGTGTCTAGGTATGAACCAGAGAAGTTTGATCCATAAAAAATTCATAAAGGTTGTATAAAAAAATTTGAAAAAAAATCAGTGGATATCTTTTTTTTAGAAATTTGATGGATGTCATGAGAAGGTTGATTTAGAGTTTGCTTATTCATTTAATGGGGAAAGGGCCACTGTTGGTAACATCACCATTAGAATTTATGAAGATGTAATTGCACAGATCACTGGATTACCTCAAAATGGAGAAAGATACTTCAAAACTAAACACTTTAAAGACAAATCATGGGCACCTTTTGTATCCAGATCTAGGGTTGCAGTAGTAAATTGGAAAAAATGAATTCCAAGAAGTTGGTTGATTCATCCTTGGGATGAATTAAGCTATCTCATCCAGAAATTTATTACTTGTGAAGGAAGGTTTAGTATTGTCTACCTGTATCACAACAAATTGCTGCAACATTTAAAGAGTGACTGTGAGATTAACATGCCATACTTTCTACTACAAAACCATTCTAGGCTGGCTAAGTCTATTCAAAAACAAGGGAGGAATACAGAAAAGATTTTATACCACTATGGCTTCATCAAAATGATCATCACACATGAACTACAAAAACAAAACTTGTCATGGCAGTAGTTTATCATTGGAAATGGTTTTGAAACAGTGGAAGAGAAAACAGAAGAAGAACATATCTTGATTGTGACAGATGACGAGGAGGAAATGCAACATCCCAAGGCAACAAGCTCAAAACAGCCTATGGGGAGGAGAAGAACAAGAAGTATGATAAAAATGGATAAATAATTCCAAGAAAAAGATAAGATTTTCACCACATATGAAATGAAATCAAGAACACGCCAACAAGTCCAAAAAGGACAAATAAAAGAAAGTGATGATGAAACACAATAAGCACAGTATGCACACATTTAGACTTTGGAGAAACACAAAGAGGCAGGGAAATCACAATCATTAGAAGATGATGATTTTGAGGAACACGAGACTTCCACATATGAGCAAATGAGAGAATAGGTGAAACAATTAATTGAAGACATGAAAGATGAAACTCAATCACCACAGAAAATAGAACAAATAGAAGAAATGACTAGTGGGTCCACATCAGGGCTTGATAAGAAAGACAAGAAAATAAAAAAAATGAAGAAAAAGATCAAAGAAATAGAGGTCCTGGAAAGATATTTGAAAACAGAAAATGAAATGTTGAGGACTCAAAGCCATAAAACTCAGGAAGAAAATGAAAAACTGAAGAAGAAGAATAAGAAGCTTCAAAATCAAAATAATTTGATCTCCAAACAAGCATACAGATGGTTTCAACAAAAGAAAGCATATAAGGCAAAATATCAGAGGTTAAAAGTTCTTCATATAGCTCAAGCCAATGTGGATACATTATTGCAGGAAATAGAGGTGGTAGAAGACTATTGATAGGAGTTCAAGAACATTTTTGGTGCATGAGGACATGCACAATCTTCCTCTTGGGGGAGATGTTGGGTACCATTTTATGCTTATTTTCACTTCACAAATCACACTTTTTCCTTCAAAATCCTCCATTTTCCTTCATTTTATTCCATATTTTCCATAAAACAGCCTATGCAAGGTACATTTATCATTCCTTATCTTAAGAATTGAATTTTTGAATTTTTAGCATTAAAATTAAAAATTTATCAGAAATTACAGGATTTGACTAAATCTCGTAATTGCTCCAAGGTTCGTGTACTTTTAGGATAGTTGGGCAAAATCAGAGACTTGTGTCATGATCCTTGATGTACAAGGATGGATAAATGCCTATCAGGTTCGATATCTGAGCTTTCCATGTGCCCGATCAACGCTGGTCAAACAGGGCCACTTCAACAGAAAATACCCTGTTTTAGCAAAAAATCATGGATAGTTTTATATTTTCTTGGGATTTGTGAATATTTTATGGATATGAAGGAGGTATTCGACCTTCCTATCATATTCTATGGATATGATAATCATCTTAGGAGACTTCTTATCATTTTTCAGTTTCAAACTTCTTGTATAAATACTTCAAGACATGGACTAGTATGACATCTGATGTTGATAAAGAAAACTCTGAATTTTCAGTCTTGAGATCAGTTTGGTGTTTTGTTCTTGATGATGTTTATGAGATGATTATGTGAACGTTTTTGGAAATTCTTTCTTAACTAAGACAACTCTAGGTGTACAAGTGAAGCACTAGAGGGCCCCCTTTGCCAAGTTAGTACACTTATCCTTTTTCATTCTTTTCAAGTAAATTTTGGTATGAGATTTAGTTCAGTTTACATTTTTCTGTAGGTAATGCTACTTTGTTTTACATGATTTCAAAATTATTTATGTTGTTGATGAATGTGGGAAAGCAAAGAATGCATCTCTTGTAAAAGGGTTTAGTCTTTCTGACATTTACAAGCCTCTAAACTAGTTTGAATGCTTACTTATTTGAATGCTTAATATTAGTTTAATGCTTTTACTTTAGTTTGTTGATTAATGGTAAGAGATCTATGAATACACCTTATGTAAAGAAGATTACAATTTCTTTCATACTCATCACTTAGATTAGCTTTTGAATTATTTCCATTTAAAGAACTAAATTTATCTCTAAGTCCATACATTTTGGATGTGTGTCTAAGTCTTACAAACACCAGATTGACAATCAAATACACTCTAATTTACATCAGTAGATTGGAGACCAAAATATTTCAACCAACAAGAGGTCGACAGGTGAATGTGTGGCGACCGACTGAAGACCGAATGAAGGTTGACTGGTAGGTGACTAGTAATCCGACTTGGAGTCGACTGTAACAGAATCTTGAGTTTCACGAGATTTATAGCCAATGATATACATGGATCTGTAACTGTTTTTGGGCACCAAGTATTTAGGGTTTTCCTATTGTCAAGACTATAAAGATATGCGTTGTAAGGCCATAAAGGCTAATGAAAAAAGGTTAATCAATAAATCGTAGGATAGCTAGTCTTTAGAGAAATCTTTAGATATAGGTTGTTGGTCATGCAGATGTAATTCAGATTGGCTATAGGGTGGTTCTTACACAGGAAAGAGGGTATGATGTTGATTGTGTCTTATGTATGAACCAAGGTTAGACATGTAAGCTTTTATTCAGATTAAATAAGACAACAAGAGAGTAGAACGCTTAAGGAATGTTGGTTTTCCCGGTTTGGGTTTCCAGGGTAAAATATCTATGTACTGTGTGATTTCTTTGTCATTTATGTTCTTGATTAAATTATTCTTCTCTTTTGCTATGTTTAGTGTGGAAGTGTATCTCATTTCCTGACAAGTGGTATCAGAGCGAATTTCAACTCTAACAAGTGGTATCAGACTTGAGTTATGCTTCACGTCTATATCAGATATTGATTTACCAATCTTGAATATGAGAGATAAACCCTAGGTGCAATAAGAATTGTAATTCATAAATTGTGTTAAATAACGTGGTAAAGAATGGAGAGAAGTTAAAGAATAGAGATAGAAAAATTCAATGCCCATAATTTTGAGATTTGGAAGCTTAAAATGGAAGATCCTCTTGCAGATAGAGAACAATGGACAACGATCTGTCTAGGTACCCAGCCGACAAGCATGTCGACAAAAGAATGGGAGAAACTCGAAAGAAGAGCAATAAGTACAATTTAGCTTTGTCTTGCAGATTTGATACTGCTAAATGTATTAGGTGAAGATTCGACCAAGAAACTGTGGGACAAGCTGGGAATCTTATACCAGTTGGAATCTCTGGTAAATAAGTGTTTCTTATAAATAAATTGTATCTTGTAAGAATGAGTGATGGAAGTTCATTGAATGATAATTTAAATGCGTTTAACACCATTTTAAGCAAGTTATCATTTGTGGATATTAAAATCACTGAGGAGGATAAGTGTATACCCTTATTATGTTCTTTTCCGGACTCCTTGGATAGCTTAGTCATGGATATATGGAGTAATACAACCACAAGTCTAGTGCTAGAAGATGTGGTTGCTTCTCTATTGTCAGAAGAAATGAGAAGAAAGAAAATGGAAGGATCAACCAAAGATGCTTTAGTGGTGAGAGGTCGACTGGTTGAAAGAGATAATGGAAAATTCCCTTGTAGAAAGTCTAAGTTAAAGGGTAGATCTAAATCTCCAGTTCATTCGACAAGAAGATGTTGGAAATGCGGTAAAGTTGGGAATTGAAAAAAGGATTGTAAGTCAAGGGCGATGGAAGTCAATACATGATTCGACGAGAAGCAATCGACTGAGAGAAAGATGACTCCAGATAAGGGAGGTAATGTGTACCTGGCGTCGACCAGTACATAGTCAGATCAAGGTGTTTGGTTGATTGACTCAAGAGCATCCTATCATATGACACCACATAGAGAATGGTTCTGTGAGTATGAATGATATGATGGAGGTGATGTGTTCTTGGGGGATGACTCGACAACCAAAATTGTTAAACAAGGAAGAGTTCACTTGATACTGCAGGATGGGAGGAAACGAACCCTTCCAGGTGTGCTACACATTCCGAGTTTGGAAAGAAATATGATATATGTTAGTAAGATGAGTGATGTTGGAGTGCACACTCTGTTTCAAAAGGATTCATGCAAGATGGTTAGAGGTGAGATGGTCTTAATGAAAGGAGTTTGGATTGGAACCCTATACAATTTGTTAGGGAATGCCGACTCGACTGGATGCAACAACATAGTTTCTCCTGAAATCGACTTGACTTCGACTCAACTCAACCTAACTCAGGCTGAGTCGATACAAACCAACTCGACAAGACATGATAAAATCGACCCAACCATGCTATGACATGAGAGGATGGGACACATTGGAGAAAAAGGACTTTGAGATATGCACAACAAAGGTATGGTCGAAGGTTTTCCTAAATGTGGTTTATAGGTCAAATTTTGTGAACATTTCATATATGGAAAACAAAGTCGGGTGTTCCCATCAGGAGCATCAAGGGGAAATGGGATTCTAGAATTGGTGCATAGTGATGTGTTTGGCCTGGTTACAGTGCCTTCACTTGGTGGATCCATGTATTGTGTCTCCTTAATAGATGATTTTTCAATGAAGACATGGATATATTTCCTTAGGAAGCATTCAAAGGTTTTTTATAAATTTAAAGAGTTTAAATCTCTTGTAGAAAACTATACAGATAAGAAGATTAAGGTGTTAAGAACTGACAACGGTGCTGAATTTAGTGGAAATGAATTTAATCAGTTTTGTAAGAAGTTTGGCATAGAACGCCAAAATACCACCCCATATATCCCACAACAAAATGGATTTTCTGAGAGAATGAACAGAACGTTGATTGATAAGGCAAGGAGCATGCTCAATGGTGTTGGGATCGCACCAAAATTATGGGCGGAGGCAATAGAAACTGCAATATATCTGGTGAATATATCTCCTTCGTCGATGCTAGTCAACATGAATCTACATGAGGTATGGTCGGGTAAGAAGCCTTCGGTTGCACATATCAAACTATTTGGTTGTGATGCAATTGTGCATGTTCCCAAGGAAAAAAGGAGCAAGCTGGACAAGAAGGCAGTCAAATGTATTTTCATTGGATATAAAGAAGGAATGAAAGGATATAAGCTCTGGGATCCTGCATCAAGGATAACAATGTATAGTCAAGATGTGGTCTTCAGATAAGTCAAAGGTAAGTTCGAGCGTGAGGAAATTTCTCAGATCGAGAATAATTCTGAGACGATGCGGTTTGATCTGAGGAATGACGAAGATGATTTAGATGAGTCAAATGAATCAAAAAAAGAGGTGGAACAATAGACTCCGATCGCAAGGAGGTCACAAAGAGTAAGAAAAAATGCTCTCTAAATTTAAAAACTACTAGAAAATACTTCTTAATAATTTTATAGGAAAGAGTGCTCTCTAAATTTATGAACTATAATTTTTACAATTATAAAATAACCTTTTTCCAAAAAATGTGTTAATAAATATTACAACTATAAATAACATTTCCCCACACATCTATCAAAAATTAATATTACAACTATAAATAACATTTTCCCCACACATCTATCAAAAAAAATTTCCAATATTCTCATTGTTGAACACCACACAAATATAAGAAACCAAAACATATGTATTTAACGAAGACCCATAATAATNAAAAAAAAAAAAACAAACAAACTTATAAAAATAGACCACCACATTCACAAGGAAGTGGAATTGAAAAACTATTAATTAAAAAGGCAGAGCGCGCTGAGATTTGTGGAATTCATAGAGTAAGTCAATAGTTCCTCACTACATATAGTCCTGAACTCAGTTATACTTCACAGTAAGTCCATAGTTCCTGAAGATTGCGAGCTGAGTATATGTGTAATTCAATCGATACTGTGGTTAGTTAGTGATGGCTATATGTGATCTATTGATACATATGACTGAATTAGATATTCAATGTGGGTTTTTGTATATTTGATTTGAGAATATATAATACTTTGTATTAAATTTTTTTATTAAATAATAATATTTTTGTTTTAAATATAAATATACTTTTTTTCTATTTAAAACATGTATTAATATATATTTTGTTAAGCAGTTTTATCTTTTTACCAGAGATTTAAACCAAAAAACTTTATAAATTGACTGCCATTGTAAATGAAAAATGGTAATATTTACTCTAAAAATGTTTTGAAATCCTTTTCATTGATGACAGACTTCTCTGGTACTGAGTATTCAATGGAAGAAACTTCTTTCGCACTTCCATACCCTTTTATCTTTAAAGTGTACACAAATTCAACCAAATATTGGAAGTTTTATATAGGCTGAATTCATTTTTAAATTCAGAATTACAATTTAAATAACAAAACATTATTTGTGAAAAAAACCAAAACATAGAACAATTAAACAAAATCATAATTTTTTTGGAAAATATTTAATTATTAAATTAAATTAAATAAATATTTTTTTCTTCTTATAATTTATAAAAGTTAAAATATTCATCCTATAATTTATTATTTGTAAAAATCAAAATAAATTTAAATAATATCATCCCATTCTCCTACTTTAATTAATGAATGCCCTAAAATAATAGATGTTTAAACACCTTGTTAAGAGGACTTGGCTTGTATAACCTTTGTGTGTACAAATCCCACACAATCCTCTCTTCTCCCTAATAAATAATACAATGTTTGTCACTATAACCCTGTGGCCTTTAATAAAAAAATATTGTACTAGGTGAAGAAGTAACATCCATGCATATTCCTTTTAGGTAAGATGAAAGATGGACATGTAAGTTCAAGATGGTATGGTTTATCATTTTTTATAAAGATAAATATTTTTTACTTAATTAGTGGAAAATTATAATGATATAGATCATTTAAACTTAACTTATCCAAATGTTCCATTTTAAACTTACTCAAATGTTTAGAAAATCTTATTCAAAGATTTTGTTCCATTTTAAACCTACTCAAATGTTTAAAAAATCAATCAAATTTCTGAATTTACAGAAAATTTAAAATGAGATGGCCCAAAAAACATCCTAAAAATAACTCAAAAAAGAGATTATGCAGCGATAGATGCAATTAAATAATATAATGCTAGATGGAAATATAAGGGTAAGAACAAAATTTTAAAACAATAAATTTACTGGAATACACTAAAAGCTGCCGTAGAAAAAATCTAAACAAAATGTACTCATCAAGATGGAAGAAGACCACGCAGGATCGAACTACGGACCTTCAGTTTACAAGACTGACGCTCTACCACTGAGCTATAGAGGCTGAGCTGAGGGCTTTGAAAGGACATTTTATATTTGTAGTAGGGCAGGTGTTCAGATATCATGAAAATGCATCATTCTTTGATGTACAACAATGGTTTACCAGCTTTAGCAAAACAAATCATAGAAACAATGCTTTAACAATGCTTTACCAGCTTTAGGAAAACAAATCATGGAAAAATTATAGATAGATAATTAGAAAAATAAATTAGATTAGGAAAAATAAATTTGTTAATATATATATTAAAATAAGTTAAATATATTTTATAGTTAATAAAAATAAATTTAAAAATTCAAATGAGAATTAAGACAATTACTTTTTAAATATTTAGGATCAATGTATTGTATAGGAAGAGCTTTCGTCAAAAACTTGTTAATTGGTTTACAGTTATAGGTTTTGGGAAACAACTATCTTATTTTTTACTTGGTATATACACTGTTAGCACACATATGAAGATTTTCCATTAAAATGGTTTCGATAATGATATTATTTTGGTAAGTTTTGAGAGAATTTGTATTAATTATAACCAAATTCAAATCATTATGTATAAGATTATTTCAAATTACTATGTATAAGACAAAGAATTAAAAATTTCTTAATATATAAGATATCAATTATTTTTTTTTTCTCAAAAGATTTTTTTTATATTATTAACTATGAGTAGTAGGTTAAAGATTCTATGAAATGGTGATTTTTGGGGGGATATTTGTTTGAAATCCAGTTAGAAATTGTTAGGTTTTTAGATATGAGTGATTATTTGAGTATAATCCGAGTGTTTTGGAAGTTTTTTAGCATGCTGAATCCATTTCTGCATTCAGAAATGAATTTTGAACAACAAAAAATAGTAGTTCATGTAAATTTATATTGTTCCATTCCTGTAAAAAAACCATTTCATAGAACAGCTAGCCAAAGTGATATACATATATATAGTTTGTGCGCATAAAAATCTCCTCTTCTTCTCTGTCTCCTTATCATAATCCAAGAGGACCATTAATAAAACCTATTATCTATATATAAACATTTTACAGCTTCTGAAAACATCTTTCAAAAATCCCCACAATTTTTTGAACAATGGGAATGTCTGACAACATGGCCTAGACTTATAGAACTGATACACTTGGAAATAATGGAGTAAGCGCCAGTTGTAAGTGTCAGTAGTAAGAGTAAGAGTCAGTTCTAAGTTGAAGTATACTTCACTCTCTATGAAGTCTAGTTGTTGGTTATTTGCATGTAATCCATTAAATAGAATCTTTCCTATTTAAGAATATAATCAGTCTTCATTAAATTAGAAGTGAGCCTAGCCCACAGTCTGTTTGTTTGGCATATTTTTAAGTGATACTAGAAAGGCGTCGCTTGGAAAAATATTTATGTTTTATCGATTGAGATTTCATCGAAGTAAGATAGTTCGAATTCAAATGGCCAACGGAGATTCAGAGACAGTCGACATAAACATCTCGGAAGAAGAAGATGAA
>SNQJ01S0032809.1:29403-71050 GCA_010110895.2 Picea sitchensis | reverse complement strand
AGGGTTTGTATTGTCTTACCTATTGGCACCTTTGTGGAGGGTGAGATGCCCTTTGTCCACAATGAAATTTTTCCAAGCCCATTTGTTTTTAATTCTTCTTCTTAGTTTTTTATTTCATGTTTCTTTCATGTTTCAAGAAATTAGTTGGAGGCCACCGTCCTGGCTTGGTGTTTAGATACGACATTGTCATTAACAAATACCTCGTGAAAATGTAAAGGTTGGCTCGTGATGAGATCCCCTTTCCCTCAATCATCTAACTGAGGGCCACTACCCTGGATTGGTGACCAGATGATGGTAATGTTATACCACTAAATACCTATGATCATGATAGGACAACTTGTGATGAGACCTTTATCCCCAACTAACACCTTGAGTATTCATTATCATTCATTTTGTAGGTCGTTGATTTCTTACAGAGGAGCATTTCATTTCTTTCTCAAGGATCCCTGGGTGTATCATCTCAAAGGTTTTATGTTTGCATCTTATCTTTTTACAGCTACTTTTACCCTCTATGCATTTATCCCCTTCTTCCCATGAGGTAAGGTACAATCCCTTCTTGGGTCAATACACCCAAAGATCCCAAAAGGATAGGGAGATGGAGGGAAAATGTATGGAAAGTGACAAGTATGGTAGGGAATGGACGATTATTTTTCAAGGAACCACCCAGTAACAACCCATTCCCAAGGGAAACCAACTTACTATGACACGATGACACCCCCCTCAGGTTTAAATAAGGAAAAGAGCATAAATTCCAAGAAAATGTTATGAAATAAAGAAATATCCTTTGTAACATATTCAAATTCTTTAAATATCAGAGTGATACATACCATGATACTTTGACTCATTATCTCATGGAGAAATACCTACTTCCTTGTGGGATCTAGGCTAGCGTGGTGTATGCTGCCACTGGTTATGTGTAGGATGCATCCATGAAAAGAAGGGTCCATCCAGGGCTATGCTCTGTCCATCTTGCTTTCAACACTCCATGTACACAACCCGTGGGCCTCGAGACATGATATCCTTAGTTACCACTAGGTTGGGGGTAACATCTGGCTCCTACTTGGGAACATGTGCTCATTGTAGATTGCATGAGAACCTCAACATCTCTGGTATGACATGTTCCTACTAAATCTCAACAAAAGATATCAGTAATATATAGGGTGGTGATATCACCCTTTGTTTGTATATGATATAAAACCAAAATAAAAGTCAAAACTCTAATCTAACATATGATCATGAGCATACATATATACAAATGAATTAAAAAAATATGTAAATGAAAATATAACTATACTAGAATGATATGCAATGGTATGTAGAATGGATGCAAATGTCTACCTTCCTCTACTTACCTGTTGGTTGAATGCTAGGTGTAGTCACATAACCAATGAAACCATCATAGAAAGTGAAGGCAAGGAATGGAAAGTGAAGGAAAGGAATGAATGGAAAGGCATGGCATGTTATGGAATGGCAAGGCATGGCATGGCATGGAAAAGGCAAGACAAGTGAAGGAAAGGAAAGTAAAGGCAAGGCGAGGAAAGTGAAGGCAAGGCAAGGAAAGTGAAGGAAAGTCATGGCATGTTATGGAATGAAATGACATGGCATGGAAAATGAAAGACAAGTGAAGGAAAGACAAGTGAAGGCAAGGCAAGGCAAGTGAAGGGAAGGTATGAATGGAAAGGAAAGTAAAGGCAAGGCATGACGTGCTATGGAATGGAATGGCATGGCATGGAAAAGGAAATAAAAGTGAAGGAAAGAAATGACATGGCATGGAAAGTGAAGGAAAGGAACGACATGAAAAGTGAAGGCAAGGCAGGGCAAGGCATGACAAATCAAGGCATGACAAAGCAAGGCATGACAAAGCAAGGCATGACATGGGTATATTTTAAGGCATGGTATATTTTAACAACATTACAAATATTTTAATAGGAGTCAACATGAAGCCAAAATTATTTGTTTTAGATACCTAGATGGTCATTCAAGTAGACCATCAGGATCACTTATAATACTAACGGTTTCCATTAACTTCTCATGCTCAGAGTAAGGCAAGAAGTATCGTACGTTTGATGAGTTTGTAAAGTTGTATACAACTTGACCTGGTTTATAATATTGAAATACATAACCACCTTTCTTTTGTGTTCTTTCATCTCGTGTCATATATTCTCTTTTAATAACCATCGACCCTATCGAAAATTCAATGCTTTCAGAAACTGTTACTGATCACATAAGGGTTTGATTTCCCTCTAGGTATCTTTCCAACCAATAATCAGTGCCCATTCATTATCTCTTGGGGAAACCACTGTGTATATGTGCCTTGAAAAAAAGGAGTGCGAAAATGTGAGTCCACTAAATGACCAAAGAATAACACATTCATTCTGGTTATTCAAAATTTAATAGAAGGATTCAACAAACCCGACAGTATGAGATCTGAGACATCATCATAATCTGCTGAAATACTTGATTGGTCCTCCAATTGGGATAATTCTATAGTTATACGTTGACCAATGTGGAGTGATACACGATCCCATCTATCAACCCAGTCTGTTGATTCATAATCATCAAATTCATTACTACTAGATGGACCACATAAGCAAGATATTTTTCTCATCCATATTTCCTTTCCTTCACTTTCTAGGATGGTTTCACTAGTTATATGACTACACCTAGGATTCAACCAATAGGTAAGTAGAGGAAGGTAGGCATTTGCATCCATTCTACATACCATTTCATATCATTCTAGTATAGTTATATTTGCATTTACATATTTGTTTTAAATCATTTGTATATATGTATGCTCATGATCATATGTTATATTAGATTTTTGAATTTTATTTTGGTTTTATATCATATACGGACAAAGGGTGATATCACCACCCTATATATTATTGATATCCTTTGTTGAGATTTAGTAGGAACATGTCATACCAGAGATGTTGAGGTTCTCATTCACTCTACAATGAGCACATGTCCCCAAGTACGAGCCATATGTTACCCCCAACCTAGCAGTAACTAAGGATATCATGTCTCGAGGTGCATGGGTTGTATACATGCAGTGTCAAAAGCAAGATGGAAAAAGAATAGCCTTGGAGAGGCCCTTATTTTCATGGATGCATCCTACACATAACCAGTGGTAGCATACACCACATTGGCCTAGTTCCCACAAGGAAGTGGGTCTTTCTCCATGAGGTAATGAGTCCAAGTATCATGGTACATATCACTCTTATATTTAAAGAATTTGAACATGTTGCAAAGAATCTTTCTTTATCTCATAACATTTGCTTGGAATTTATGTTCTTTTCCTTATTTAAACCTGAGGGGGGTGTCATCGTGTCCTAGTAAGTTGGTTTCCCTCGAGAATGGGTTTTTACTAGGTGGTTCCTTGGGTTTTTCATGATCATAGGTATTTAGTGGCATGACATTACCATCATTTGGTCACCAATCCAGGGTAGTGGCCCTCAGTTACATGATTGAGGGAAAGGGGGTCTCATCACGAGCCATCCTTCACATTTTCGTGAGGTATTTGTGAATGAAAATGTTGTATCTAGACACCAAGCTAGGACAATGGCCTCCAACTAATTTCTTGAAACATGAAAGAAAAAACTAAAAAGAAGAATGAAAAACAAATGGGCTTGGAAAAATTGCATTGCGGACAAAGGGCATCTCACCCTCCACAAAGGCGCCCATAGGTAAGACAATACAAACCCTGGTATGTCATGAACCCCATGCCCAAAAGTTTACCCCACACCATCTCACATACACACATGACTAGGATAGGCTCCACCTAGGAAACACCCTAGACCTGGGAGTTATTGAACCAATAGGACATCTTGAGACCCTTCCAAAACCTAAATTTGGCAAGTTGTATAATGTCCTTGAGCATTTTTTTGGTTTAGGGGGGTTTCATGCACATGTTTGGGTGATTTTATTATTAGATGTGATTTACTTGCTATGATACTTGTGACTCATGGAACCCTAGAGGGATTACTTGTTTTATTTGTAGGAATTTTCTCAGTGAATAGATATTCATGAGGAGATGACCAGTTCATACCTTAATGAGGGCCTAAATCCCATGGATTCACCTTGAGACCCCAGGCTTGGGGAAATATAGTGATGACCGGTTTGAAAAATGAAGGAAGGGGATGTTTCCTTTGGAGTCACTCTGGAAGGCCTAGACGATGAATTTCCACCCTTCCCCACCTGGACGTTGGCCTTTGGATACCTTAAACATCACCCTAGTATCCCATGACATCACCCAAATCTAGGGTTTGACACCTAAACATGTTGGAATACATTTCTGGCACATGTGCCATTGAGGATGGCCTTTGGAGGCCTAACACTCAGCAATATGACCTCAACGTCTCATGGAGGAGGCCTAACATCACCCTAGATAGGATGATGTCACCCTCTTTATGGTTTACTTTATGAAAAATAATTTGTTTCTAATTTTAATGAGCAAATTGACATGTAGGCTCAAAACTATGAAAAGACACAATTGTTGGGTAATTAAGCCAAGATTTTCCATATAAATATGGCTGGCTAAATTCATTTTTACATCATAACTCACCTCTCAAAAGAACATCAAACAATGCAATAGTTGAAATATGGACGAGAAAACTCTCTTTCTTATGTGGTCCATGTAGTAGTAATGAATGGGATGATTGTGAATCGACAAACTAGGTTGATAGATGGGATCATGTATCACTCCCCATTGGTCAACGTATAACTATGGAATTATCCCAATTGGAGGAGGACCTATCAAGTATTTCAACTGATTATTATCATGTCTCAGATCTCATACTGCCAAGTTCGTTGAATCCTTCTATTAAATTTTGAATAACTAGAATGAATGTGTTATGCTTTGGTCATTTAGTGGACTCACATTTTGGCACTCCATTTTTTGCAGGGTACATATACGCAGTGGTTTCCCCAAGAGATAATGAATGGGGCATTGATTATTGGTTGGCATGATGCTTAGATGGAAAGTATACCCTTAAGCGATCAGTAACAGACTCCAAAGGCATTGAATTTTGAATAGGGTCGATGGTTATTAAAGCAGAATATATGACATAGGATGAAAGAACACAAAAGAAAGATGGTTATTTATTTCAATATTATAAACTAGGTCAATTTGTATACAACTTTACAAACTTGGTTATTGGTACAAACCTCCAACTACAAACAATCTCAAGTAAGAACTCATCAAAGGTACGATACTTCTTGCCTTACTCTGAGAATGAGAAGTTAATGGAAACCGTTAGTATTAGAAGTGATCCTGATGGTCTACTTGAATGACCATCTAGGTATCTAAAACAAATAATTTTGGCTTCATGTTGACTGTTGTTAAAATATTTGTAATGTTGTTAAAATATACCTTGCCTTAAAATATACCCATTCCATGCCTTGCTTTGTCATGCCTTGCATTGTCTTTCCTTGCCTTGCCTTCACTTGCCATGCCATTCCTTGCTTTCACTTTCCATGCCATGCCATGTCTTTCCTTCACTTTTATTTCCTTTTTCATGCCATTCCATAGCATATCATGCCTTGAATTCACTTTCTTTTCCATTCATGCATTTCCTTCACTCTCCTTGCCTTGCCTTTACTTTCCTTGCCTTCACTTTTCTTTCCTTTTACATGCCATGCCATTTCATTCCATAGCATGCCATGCCTTGAATTCACTTGCCTTGCCTTTCCTTCACTTGCATTGCCTTGCATTTACTTGCCTTTCCTTCACTTGTCTTTCCTTTTCCATGTCATGCCATGCCTTTCCTTCACTTGCCTTTCCTTTACTTGCCTTTCCTTTTCCATGTCATGCCATGCCTTTCCTTCACTTGCCTTTCAATTCATGCCTTTCCTTCATCTGCCTTTCCTTTCCTTCACTTTCTAGGATGGTGTCACTAGTTATCTAACTGCATCCAACGTTCAAGCAATAGGTAAGTAGAGGTAGGTAGGAATTTGCATCCATTTTACACACAATTGCATATCATTCTAGTATAGTTATAATTTCCTTTACATATTTGTTTTACTCCATTTGTATACATGTATGCTCATGATCATATTATAGATTAGATTTTTGACTTTTATTTTGGTTTTATATCATATATGGACAAAGGGTGATATCACCACCCTAGATATTACTGATATCTTTTGTTGAGATTTAGTAGGAACAAGTCATACCATATATATTGAGGTTCGCATGCACTCTACAATGAGAACATGTCCATAAGTAGGAGCCAAATGTTACCCCCAACCTAGCAGTAACTAAGGATATCATGTCTCGAGGCCCACAGTTGGTATACATGGAGTGTCGAGAACCAGATGGACATAGAATATCCCTAGAGGGACCCTTCTTTTCATTGATGCATCCTGCACATCACCAGTAGCAACATACACCACACTAGCCTAGTTCCCACAAGGCAATAGGTCTTTCTCCATGAGGTAATGAGTGAAAGTATCATGGTACGTATCACTCTGATATTTAAATAATTTGAACATGTTGCAAATGATCTTTCTTTATTTCAGAACATTTGCTTGGAATTTATACTATTTTCCTTATTTAAACATGAGGGGGGTGTCATCGTGTCCTAGTAAGTTGGTTTCCCTTGGGAATGGGTTGTTACTGGGTGGTCCCTTGAAAATTCATCATCCATTCCCTACCATACTGGTCACTTTCCATACCTTTTCCCTCCATCTCCCTAGCCTTTTGGGATCTTTGGGTGTATTGACCCAAGAAGGGATTGTACCTTACCTGATGGGAAGAAGGGGATAAAGGCCTAGAGGGTAAAAGTAGCTGGAAAAATATCAGATTCAAACATAAAACCTTTGATATTCTTTGCCCAGGGATCCTTGAGAAAGAAACGAAATGTTTCTCTGTAAGAAATCAGGGACCTACAAAATGAATGATAATGAATACTCAAGGTGTTAGTTGGGGATAAGAGGTCTCATCATGAGCTGACCTATCATGATCATAGGTATTTAGTGGTATGAAATTACCATCATTTGGTCACCAATCTAGGGTAGTGTCCCTCATTTTCATGACTGAGGGAAAGGGAGTCTCATCACGAGTCATACTTCACATTTCCGCGAGGTATTTGTGAATGAAACTGTCGTATTTGGACACCAAGTCAGGACAGTGGCCTCCAACTAATTTCTTGAAACATGCAAGAAACATGAAAGAAAAATCTAAGAATAATAATGAAAAACAAATTGGCTTGGAAAAATTGCATTGTGGAGAAAGGGCATCTCACCCTCCACAAAGTAGCCCATATGTAAGACATTACAAACCCTTGTATGTCATGAACCCCATGCCCAAAAGTTTACCCCACACCATCTCACATACACACATGTCATGAACCCCATGTCCAAAAGCGTTCTATTCTTTTCAAAATAGGTGTAGAGATGCAGAGCTGTGGGATTGGAAGACTATGCAAACTCTCTTTGGAATTTTAATGATCTTGATGGTTCTATATGGTTGTGAAGTGTGGGCCAGCAACACATCTGACTTATAGTGGAAACAAATTTAGAAGATTAAAAAATGCTTGATCACAAACAAGTTTAAAATTAAAAGTTCAGTCCCTTATGATATCATGCTGATTGAAATGGGGGCTTCTCCTATTAAAGCAATTGCTATGGTGCGTCTCATAAGATATCTAAAAAAAATTGAGCAAATAGAAGACAGTTGGTGGCCTAAGGTCATCTTCAATGACATATTGTGCAAAATAAAGAAGATGTGGATGCAACAAAATATTAAATGGCTTAGTAAATGGGTTATCCACTTGAACAGGTGCCCTACAAATAGTAAAGAGATAAAGACTTTTGTTATTGATAGGTTCCACAAGCGAACTTGGGATAAAGGGATCTAGAGAAAAAAAAGAGCATTATATTGAAGAGTTTAACCCCACATACAATCATTATCAAAAAGCGTACATAGGGGCCAATATATCTTGGAGAGCCAAAATGCTTATTGCCCAATTAAGAACTAATTCCCATCAACTCTGTCGTGAAACTAGGTGTTGGAAAAGACCAAAAGAAGATTGGGAATAAAGGGTGTGTGTGTTTTCAACCTCCGAAAAAGTGGAAATAGAAAAACATTTCATTTTAGAATGTGAAGCCTTCAAAAACAGTAGAGACAACTATATAAGTATCTTGACAACTAGCTCTTGGAATAATTTGTTCAGCGAGGGGACAATGGAGAAATCGGGGGAGCTCATCATCAAGTTGAACAGGAAAAGGGATGAACTGCAGAAATTAACGTGTGAGGCGGTTTGTCCCATAGGCTATTGTTAGCCTCGTGGATGTTAAAATCATTTTCTTTTCTTTTCTTTCTAATAATGGAACAGAGTAATTGTCGGAGATAGCTCAGAACTAGAATTTTAACACCACTCATTAACTAGGTCTTATGATAGGCAAAGTCATATTTTTTTTGTACTCTTACGTCAGAATCTACATTGTAGAAGGGGAGGCTTTGTAAGCTTTCCTGTGATCCCCAAACACCTATCCAATGGGAAATGGAGTCAATATATATATATATATGGTCCTCATGCTGACAAGTTGAAAAGAAAGGGTCTCATCCAAATCTGCTACTTGCTACCACCTACCATGTACACTCCTCCCTATTGTAAATGTGTTGAAGTCGACACATGGGAGAGAGTCACTTATTTAGATGTCAATAATGTAAACACCTTCCAAGTGTGAAGGAAACCCACCAATAATATCAATGGGCCCTAAGGTACGAGCACAACCTGTCACTATGAAAGAGGTACTGAAGTTGAACAATGACAAGGATCATTCAATCAAGGCCCAATAATGCTCAGCCTTGTCGAATGAAAAATAACCGCCAATGAGGATAATGACCATTAAGGTTCTCTACTTCTAGATTATCCCCAAATAATGTGCTAGAGTCGATGCAAGATGGTCTGTTGAAAGGAAAAGTGATGATGGAACCTCTTACCTCAATACAAAGTGACAAATCAAGAACATATAAGATGTATGGTACCATGTCCCTACCATTGGATGAGGGGGAAGACTGACTCAAAGCTGATGACTCAATGGAAATCAATGAAGAGACAACACATAAAATGACTCAAGACTCTCCTTTGTCTCTTTAACTCTACCCTTCTTAAAAGGCTCAATGTTTGGAATATAAACAAGAAGACCCTCATCCAGGCTCACTCTAATGATAAGACAACAAAAGACTCATCAAATGTATGATAAGACATTCAAAGGCTTTGGACCGAATGAACAACAATGTAAGGGGAAAAAACACATCAAAAGACACGGCCACATGCAGATATAACAAGGAAAAAATAAGCAACTCTTACTTAAGCTTGAGAATGGATGACTATAAAAAGAAAAATATGCAAAACAAAATGGTTAAATTGTTGTCCTAAAACATAAAAATCAGCAAGTCTGAAATATGAAAATAACATTATAAAAAGGAAAGGAAACTATATCTAATAATAAAAAACTACTTCCCCCCAAAACCCAAAATTGTACATTTTTTTTGGTTTTGAGACTTGATCCCTTATTGGAAGTAGTATTTTAATCACTACCCATTGACTGGAAGCCCGCCATGATCACCATCCAAGTTGGAAAACTAAAAGGTGTTGGGACCCACAACCACATCGATACAATATGGGCCCAACCATAAAGTGTCGAACTTATTGTGGTCACCTGGTTTCTCATTCTTCTTGTCCCACAATAACACTATGTCTCCCACTTGAAAAGATTTCACCTTAGCTCTATGATAAAACACCCTCTTGACCTGAGAATGATAGTCTGTGAATCGGGTGCATGCCATAAGTCTATTTTCCTCTAATTGTACCGATCTGTCCATATGATGTTGCAAAGCGTCTTGGTTGGTATCAAATTGTCCCAATAGCTTGTACACTGGTAACCTAACATTTACTGGTAGAACCACATCTAAACAATAAAACAACCCAAATGGGCTCTTACTGGTAGCTTGCTTCTTTGTAATTCTATCATAATGCATATTTCAAACTAGTATACCACGCCCGTTTGTTGTCATCAACTGTCTTCCTGATTATTCAGATAAGATTTTTTTTACTTGACTCCGCTGATCCATTTTCCCATGGATAATAATTATCCGAATGGGACAATATGATGTTGCAATGGGAAAAAAATGAATCCAACTATATATATATGAAGACATTATCATTATTTGTAGTAACTTTACTAGGAACTCCAAATATTGTGATAATATTGTCCTCCAAAAACTTGATGATGGAAGTACTAGATGATGTCTTCAAAGGAACTGCCTCAACCCATATGGTGAAATAATCGATGGAAACTAAAATCCAACTATGTACTCCACTAGAAGTCTGTGAGAACTCTCACACAAATTCTACCCCCCACTGTTGAAATGGGGCCTCTACTATGACTGGATGAAGGGCCAAGGCATGGAGCTTCTACTTCCTTTAAAACCTATGAAAATCCTCACATGCACGAACAAATGCATGCATATCTACAAATAATGTTGGCCAATAATATCATGCACGCATGATCTTGTGTGTGGTGGTTTGGGCTGAGAAGCTTCCACCACACACTTCATAATGCAAATCACGAAGTGTCTCCTTGGACTCTTAAAATACCACACACTGTAAAATGATGCCATCTGGGTTCCTCCATCCAAGACCATCTTGCACAAAAAAATACTTTGTAGCACAAAGCTATAAGGATCGATATTGTGTCTTATTAAAGTTAGGAGGGAAAGATAAATTCTTAAAATAAAAAATAATATCAAAATGCCAATGACAATGCTCAAGTGAAATAGTCAAAGCATTTACCTGTTCACTTACTTGAATTCCTTAAATTGCATTGAGATTGTTCTCCGTCATAATATGAGCTAACCATTTGCCTCATATCAATTTGGTAGTCTTGATCTCAAGATCATATTCTTGGATTTTAGTAATCCATATCCCTCTGGTTCTGCTACCTTCCTTTTGTACCAAAAATTGTTTCACCATAGGGTGAATGACATAAGCGACTATGCGAGAATTACAAAATTAGTTCCTAAAATGAACTAACCCTTTCACTAATCCGTATGCTTGTTTCTCCATTATATCATAATTCAATTCATCCCCTTGGATAATTTTACTCATGAAATCAATTGGTTGCTCCATTCCTTGATCATTCTTTTGCAAAAGGAAAATAACGATAGTGAAGTTAGATGCAAAAAAAAAAATTGTAAATCCTTATCATAATTAGGACTAATGAGAACAAGAGAATGACACAAATCCTTTTTAATATATTCAAAATCTCCATTGGCCTCCTCACTCCACTTTAAGTCATGCCCCTTTTTCAACATGTCCGAGATTGGCTTCACAATTTCTGCAAAGTTGGGAATGAACCGCCTTACAAAATTTATTCGACCAAAAGAAGGATTGAATGGCCTTCTTGTCAATAGGGAGAGGTACTTCCTAAATTTATTTGACTCGGTTAGGATCAATCCTCACTCCATCCTTGGAAACAATATGGCCCAAAAGCTTCCCCTGAAAGACTCCTAGAACTGATTTCTTGGGGTTCAATGATATGTCGAGTGATCTACAACTGTAAAAAAATTTATGCAAGTGAGAAACATGATCATCTCTTCTTTTAGATTTTTTTTTTTTTTATATCATCTTGATAAACTACAATGCACTTAAATAGATAATTAGAGAAATAAAAGTGCATAGCCCATTGAAATGTGGCCCCTGCATTCTTCAGTCCAAATGACATGCATGTGTAAGCATACGTATCCCACGAGGTTGTCAAGGATGTCTTGTGTATGTTATTATTTACTACAACCACTTGATTATAACTTGAGAAACCATCCAACATGGACACCATACCAGAACCTGTGACCGCTTGAAGCACATGTTCAATAATGGGGAGTGGATAGTTGTATTTAAAATATGCTAAATTGAGATTTTTGTAGTTAATGTATACCCGTATCTCACCAGTTGTTTTTCTTACTGGCACACAATTTGAAACCCAGTTTGAATGCATGAATGACTCAATAATTTGAGCTTCATATAATTTCTGCAACTCTCTTTGAATGGAAGGCTCCACCTTTGGGTTCAGGTACCTTTGTTTCTGTCGGAATGGTATTGCACCTTCAATGATTGGAATGGCATGTTTAAGGATACTTGGATAATAGGATTTCAATTCTTCATAGGACCATGTGAACAAATCCCTATATTCTCTAACCAATTACATAATCTTGTCTTTTTCCAGAGGAGTGCAATCACTAATGATTTTGACGATCCTTGGTGTTTCTTTGGACATAATATCCACTTCAATGACCCTTTTGTCCACACAAGGTTTGTTAGTTCCTAAGAATGCATCGGATTTATCAAATAACCCTTCTAAGGGAAGAAAACCTTTTGGAATCTTGTTTCTTTTTAAATGGAGTATCATGGCTCCCCCCCCCTCCTATACTTCTTTCACTACATGGTTAACAAACTCATTAATGAAATTAAAAAAATTACATATTTTCCTATCATCTTCAAATACTTGCCACGAGCCAATGTTATCAGGAACATAAGGATGAAAACCTCTCAACCGCATACTTGATGTAAGGATTTGATAAGTATAGTTTAAATAACGCATAAGTCGATGCCATGGAGTCTGCCAACTAATTGAGAGCTCTAGGTACAACAATGATATTGAATGTAACGTAGAAATCTATTTCATTCCACACTAAATCTTTGTATTTTTTAAAACTAGGATTCTTAGTTTCACACAACATTTTGAGTTGGTTAACCACCAACTCAGAATCCCCCTTTACCTTCAATTCTTTTATCCCCATGTTTAGGATCGTCCAAACAATGCAACATCCTCTGTTCTCTAAAAAGTCTCACCTTCTATGTCTCGAAAAATGGGATGTCTACTTCCTCCCGTATCTACTGCCCACTTCCTTAATAAGAGCATACCCCATTGGACTGGACAATCAATCACCACTACATCAATGGTCATGATCTTCATAGGACTTACATGTAAATAAACCTGGAGGTTTTTTATTACCCCACAAACCAATACCTCTCTTGCATTAACTTCTTGAACATTTATGTATGGTATAGTTATCTACAATCCAAGCTCTTTCATGACCTTAAGAGTCATGACAATAGTGGATGCCCCGGAGGCTAACATGCAATTCCTTATAATCAAACCATTAACTAGTAGAGAGATAAAAAATGGAGCATGACAATCACTCGCCTTACCTTTACCCAAAAATACCTGTCAATTCTCATCAAAGATATTGATTGTATCAACTATACCAATGAATCAACTGACTGCTTCCTTTTTCCCTGGCATGCAAATAAATTTCTTAAGGGGCACTGGGATATTGATCTTTGAAAGTCCCCCCTCTAAATAAAAATGAGTAGGATCATGTTGCATAGGAGGAATTATTGTTGGAGGATCATCGTTGATTATTGGTGCTAATGGAGACTTACCCCTTCACACATACGTCTGAGTAATCTCATCTGAGTAATATCGTCTACCAAAGCGACTGCATTAGTTTCAGCCTCTTGCCTAAGATGGGGGTTTATCTGTCTTGCATGGACAATTGTGGCCGCGGGTTGCATATTAACTTGAAGTGCACAAGATTTCTCAAAATTCAAATGAACAAACTATTTAGTATTTGCCCGACTATAATCTTCTACTTGGAAAATATGTGAACCTTCCCCTTCATCCATCTCTGACAAAAAATTGAGTGTATCTTCCTGTTGTTCCTTAAAATCCGTTTCTTGCTTGTAAATATAGGCTATATGTGAAAATACAATGCATGTTGCTTCGCAATGAGGTAATTTGCATGCTCTACAAAAATTCTCTGAAGCCAAATGATACACAAAGTTATTAGCTTTCGTCAGGACTGGAACCTTTATCTCTTATGGCTTCCTTGTCTGCTGAAAAGGCCTCCTAGGTGGGAATTGCCTATGGGTGGGTAGCACATTGTGTTGAGTCTACACGATCTTCTCAAGCTTCACCATTCTATTGCTCAAATCACTAACCACTCCCAATACCTTTGGATTTGTATCTGCTTCAAACTCTTCCTTTGGTACCTAGAGCACTTGTGTGGATGGTTGTTGTGTTTTCTTGGCTTGAGGATCAACCAAAGTTGAGGAAGGTACTTTTGTTGTTGGGTTTCCATAACATTATTCTCGGTCTTCAAAGCAACAAAAAACACAACATCTATAATTATATGATCTCTATTCCTGAGAAACATACCAAAAAATCCATAAAATTTCTCAAGATAAGATACCAAAGAAAAATAAATGTTCGGTTTCATAGTAATAGGAATTTTAAGATAAGCCTTAGAAAAACGGGTATTAAATTCATTCACAATAGCATTCTCCTTCGTTTTAATATTAGAAAATTTTCCGAGCAAAAGATAATGATCCTGATTATCCCTCCATCTTTTGGTGAACCTGTCTTGAAGTTAATTCCATCCATCAATGGAGTTATTCAAAATACCTTTGTACCAAGCACGTGACTCTCCTTCCAAAGTTTGCACAAACATATTGATTACGACGTCTTCATGTTCAATTTACTTATCATCAATCACTTTCAAAAATTGATCTAGATGGTCCTCAACATTGATTGCATTATTTCCTTGGAACCTGGGAAGATTTTTAATACAATCTGTGGTGGGAATGGAATTGTGTTGCCTCTGGATATAAGTTATATCTAGTGGAGCATAAGCCATGAAAGAAAACCTAATTTCCATGTTTTGAGTTGAACTTGGAACAACTAAAGTAGATAATAATGGGGTAGAAGAAGAAATTACCAGAGCTGACGAGGGATCACCACTATCCTCACCCCAACACTATTGAGTGAAGAAAATGCCTAGGTTTCCCTAAACCTCATTGATGTAATTAAAATTTTCAAGAAAATGTTTTCTTGTTATTCAAGAGATTGAAAAATTCCTTCTGTAGGATCAAATCTAGATGATCTTCTAGGGATCCCCGATGGATTCGATCCTATTTACTGTGAAGTCTCTAGGTGAGTTTGAACTGAAATAAATGCAATGAAACAAAAACTCACCAACTATCGTTGCAATCCGAGGATTGTCGTGTCCCCAACAACAATGCAAATTTGTTAGCACACTTTTTAACACCTAAATTAGATCTGAAATACAATAAAATCATAGATGAAAAAGTGGCTAATTCTAGGAGAGAATTCCCCAAGTATCACTGATAAATCCCCTCTCCATTTTCCATGTTTTGAGTTAAACTTGGAACAACTTAAGTATATAATAATGGGGTAGAGGAAGAAATCACCAGAGCTAACAAGGGATCGTCGATATCCTCACCCAAACACTACTGAGTGAATAAATTACCTAGGTTTCTATAACCCTCGATGATGTAATTAAACTTTTCTGTAAAATTTCTTCTGTTTCTTCAAGATATTGAAAAAGTCCTTGTGTAGGATCGAATCTAGATGATCTTCTAGGGCTCCCTGGTGGAGTCCATCCTATTACTGTGAAGTCTCCAGGTGATTTTGAAATGAAATAAATTCAATGAAATGAAAAAATCACCAACTATCATTGCAATCCGAGGATGGTCGTGTCCCCAATAATGACACCAATTTGTTAGCACACTTTTTAACACTTAAATCAGATCTGAAATACAATAAAATCACAGATGAAAAAGTGGCTAATTCTAGGAGATATTTCCCTAAGTATCACCAAAAAAAACCCTCTCCATTTGGGTTGGTGCGTACCAACCTCAGGGGGGTGTTCCTAAATGCTTTATTGATGTCATACACCTGTAAAATTTGCAATTTAATACAAAAAAAAACAACAAGAAAGTTTGTCTTTGGATAGCATTTGGGCCACCGAAGGTTAAGTAACAGTATATAAGTTTAAATTGGATGAAAATACTTGCATAAAAATTACTTTGATGGAAGGAAAGAAGAGAAAGATGTGATATTATTAGGCTGAAAACACCACAACAATATGCTAAAACAACTAATTAATGCATAAAACTCAATAAGATACCAACAAGATTCAACAACTTGGTACCAACACACCAAAACTTTATTATTAATCTTACCAAAGGGATGTTTTCACCACTAAACACAAGTACATAAACGACCAAATTATTTCTCTTTAGTTAAAGAATAGAAGCTAGAGTAATGAGAAGAATGCAAGAGAGAAAATATCACTGCTACTGCTCGAAGAAATTCGACCCCATAATAATGAGGAGAAGCCTCAATATATAATAGTGAGGGCGCATCAAGTGTGATAATAATAATTGGGCACATGAGAGGATAAGGTAATGCATTATATGTCAAAGTGTCACACATGTGGGAGAAACAAGAGAGAGAGAGTGGATGTTTGGAGGATAAGAGGGAGAAAGGAAAGGTTAACTCATGATACCAAGGAAAAGAGAAAGAGGGAGGTGCATTAATTGCCACATGCACTAGAAAATAGGGAGATGAAGGCTCACATGTGTGGGAGAAGGAAGTATGGAAACACACGTGTGAAGGTGCATGCGAGGGATGGCTCACCCATGTGGGAGAATGAAGGAGAGAAAGAGTTCACATGAGGAGATAGAAAGTGAGAGAAATGGAAAGTGAAATAATTATGCATTAAATGGAGGCTCACACATGCGGAAGAGGGAATGAAACATGCACACACGTGGGATATGTTGATGTTACGATAGTCAAGCGAGGTATTAACCTCTACATGTAACCTTTGACGAGACTAGACTATTCGAGGAAGCAAGAGATACCCTAAATAGTTGGTTAAGAACCCTAGAAGACAAGTCGACTCAAGAGAATAATTTATATTAATTTATTAGCCTCCAAGAGGAGAAGTTGGCCCAGTTAAGTGGTCTAGAGGAATATAAATAGAGGGCACTTGAGCTCATTTGTCACACACACTCTCATGACTTCACAAGGACTAGTGGTGTGCATGACTGGAGGAGATCTGCAACTACTGTAGTGGTGACTTGGTCTTTGGTTATGGTTTGGAATTTCTGCTTGGTACACTAGCTTTGGAGAGAGGTATGCTATCTTGGTTGGCTATTGGTTCTAGTGATTGCTTCTGGAATTAGTCTGTCTCTCAAGGTTAAGGTGCTTGGGGGTGGCCTTTGTGCCTATGGTTGGGTGACAATATAGTGATATTGTCTATGGTGAAACAAGCACACCTATTATTTTAATAGGTTATGGGCCCACACTATCTTCAAACAATCTAACCACTAGAAGGTGTATTGGGAGAATTTTTTCAGTTGTAGTTGCACTTAGAGTTTTCCTACAACAACAAAACCCTAACCCTCTTGTTAAAGCACCTTAAGTGAAGCGCTTGACCTAATTTCTGGATAGCCTAATGCGCCCTAGCCAAGCACACATCCTGGTACTCTTAGAAATCCAAGGAGTCAAATTTGTGTTTTTGGTCAAATTCAAAGGTTGACCAAGTTAAAGTCAAAGTCAACTCATCCATGAATTACTCTATGAAGTCAGAAAACACGTTAGAAGGGGATTTAAACTTCAGAGCATGGAAGACAAGGATTGACCTCATCCTTGCCAAGAATAAAGTCCTAGATATTGTGAAAGGAAATATCATGGAACCATAGTTTGAAGCAGGAAAAGAGAAGGAACCTCAGAACATTGCAACACTAGAGAAGTTCAAGAGAGATATGTCAAAGGTACAATGCTTTGAATTCCATGATTATGGCCACTACACAATGGATTGTCCTAAACTAACAAAGAAGATAAAATATTTACATCATGCATCAACTGCCAATGATGAAGAACCTTCAAAGAAGACAAAACATGATGAAATAAATTTCTTCTATTATTCAGCTCTTATTGGAAACATTGAATATGACATTGTTAGAGATAAAGAGATGTGCTCATTTTTCCATAGAAAATATAGCAATATTGTCACCCAACAATAGGCACAAAGGCCACCCCCAAGCACCTTAACCTTGATAGACATAACAATTCCGGAAGCAGACCAATAACCAACCAAGGTAGCACACCTTTCTCCAAGGCTAGCGCACCAAGCAAGAATAACCAAAGACCAAACAGAAATTCCAACCAAAAACCAAAATCCCAATTGCAGCAACTTCAATCCCTCTCCAAACTTTCACACCACTAGTATTATGTAGTTGTGAGTGACAGAGTGTCAAATGAGCTCTAACGCCCTCTATTTATACTGCTATATCTCACTTTGACTGGGTCAACTTCTCTTTCTGGAGGCTAATAACTCAATATTAAATATTCTCTTGAGACGACTTGTCTTCTAGGGTTATTATCCAATGTTTTAGGGTTTCTGTTGCTTCCCAAAATATTCTAATCTTGTCAAAGGTTACTTGTGGAGTTTAATACCTCCCGTATCTACCATAATATCAACACTCACTCCTAGCTAGGGATTATTAAAGGAAATGATATTGAGCACAAACATACCATTCAAATGGTAGCATCATCATAACCACATAGGATATCTCATGATCACGCAGATCAACTCACGAGAAACATTATCACTATCGGTATCATTTGATAGCATCAACTACATCATCTCTCGAAGCCATACTACATTTGAGTAATCATGCATGATGTTGAATAAGTCACTCACTCCACAAAGTGATAGAAGAACCATTATTATAATCTCGATGTATGTCCTAGAAGAATAACTGTTCCAACAGATGCTGAAAGTCACGCCATGGAATACAAGGACGATTCTTCTAATCCGGACATACGTCCTAGAAGAATGACTACCCTAGGCCATTTTCCCTCTAGCCACTACTGTGAACTCAAGGAAAATTTCTATCCTGTACCAATATTTCCACTCTGGTCACTACTGTGAACTCAGGGATACAAACCATTCTTCTAATTCAGACATATGTCCTAGAAGAATAGTTGTCCATGGTACATCAAGAATCTGTCAACCTGGACCATTCTTCATAGGGAGAATGTATGTCCACTAACAATGTTTCAACCTAGACCATCCTTCACAAGAATGATGTCTGTCCACCAACAATCTGTCCTGCCTGCACCATTCTCTGCCTAGAGAATCTCTGTCCATCAACATGTTGACTATCCATCTAGTTGGAAATCATCTCCAACACTAGTGGTAGTCTCCATGGAAATTAGAACAATGCCATCCAATAAAACACAACTGTGTTTATCCATAGTAGTACACAACTATGACCTAGTGGTACATAACCAATCTTAGAAGCACACGACTACTAACCAGTGACACATAGTCACTATCAGTGGATCACATCCACCACAATAGCATACAACTAGTGTCCATATACATATAGTCTCCACAAAAGTCATATCATCTGATATCAACTTTCATAAACAATATAATGATACACACTTAGTCATCTGGGCCATTCTTCCACTCACATTTGTGAGATATAGAAGAGCATCTTCCCTTAGAAATTAAAACATCAACAATGGGCTATCTGGACTATTCTTCCCAAGCATAGAAAAATAATTGTCCATGATTTCTGAGCCTAGACCATTCACCTAACTGGGCCATTCCTCTGGCACTAATCATAGTGCAACCTAGAGATAATGAGTCTTCCCTAGGGAATTCTTGTACATGATTGATGATCCTGAACTATTCACCTAACTGGGCCATTCCTCCGACACTAATCACAATGCAACATTGAGATAATGAGTCTTCTGTAGGGAATGACTATCTGGACCATTTCCTATGGAAATCATTATCTTGCACCAACCTCCAAAACAAACCATTCTTCGAAACTACTCACAATTGTGAACTTTGAAAGAATGATTGTTCAATGAGGCAAACCATTCTACCTGACAACTACTCAGAGTGACTTCCAAGAAGAATGATTGTCCTATACCATTCCCCCACACTGGCCACAAGGGGAATCACTGTCTATGGTACATCAACAATATATAAGACCATTTTCATTATGAAAATGACTATCTGATCTGGACCATTTTCTGAACTGGAAAATTATTGTCTGTTAGAAATATCGAACCAATTTCCAGATTGGAAAGGAACTTCCCAACCTGGACCATTTTCTGAACTGGAAAATGACTATCCATAAATAAATAACATATCATTTCTCCCTCCCAACCTCGGAGTAATCACTTCCTTTTTAAATAAGGAATTCGTCTCCACAAGCCCTAGCTTGTCCCTTAAGTACACAAACTTTTAATCTTGGATAGAGGATTTACCAAAATATCTTCATTCTTCTCATTTGTGGAGATATACTAGAGAGCCACTTCTCCCCTCTGGACTTTATCACGAAGAAAATAATGCTTAATCTCAATGTGCTTAGACCTGTCATGGAACATTGGGTTCTTTGAAATCTTCGCATAGCTCTAATCATCACAATATATCGTGGTCGAATCCAACACCTGATCAGACAGTCCATAAACCAACTTACAGAGTTACATTGCTTCTATACAAGCATCACAAGCTACAATATACTATGCTTCTGTAGTGTTGAGTGCAACAAAATTATGTTTCCTGCTAGCCCATGAAATCATGGAAAATATCAAACTGAAACATATCCAAGTAGCACTTCTTATGTCATCTACACTCCCTTCCCAATTTGAATTGATAAATCCATGTAACTATATATCATAACTTAAACGTCCCATAGAAAAAATATCTGGCTGATTATTCTGCAAATACATTAACGAGCCAATCAATTGTTGATACAGAGATGAGTCTACTGGATTAGAGTCTCTCAACTTCTTCAAATCTGTCATCATGGGAGTTTTCCATGGATTTTCAATCCATCATATCGGACTTCTGAAGAACCATTTCAATATACTTCCTCTGTCATAGGAAGTTTTCACCACGCCTCTCCTTTACATGAGAGGTTATGCACCAAGTTTTCTTGAATCCATACAAGGTATTCTTCCACCTGCATACAAGGGTCTCTTTCTGGTATACCACAAAAGCTTGAGGTTGCTCTACATATGCTTCTTCTTCACTTACTCTGTTGAGAAGAATAGTCTTTACATTCAACTGATGTAAACTCCAACCCATGGATACTGCAGGAGATATAATGGCTCAGGTAGAGGTATATCTGGTTACTAGAACAATTTGTCATCGTAGTTTTCTCCCTCCTACCGGGGGAACCCTCTAGCATCGAGTCTTGCCTTATATCTATCAATGCTTAATTTATGCAAACCCCCCTTCTCTCCTCGGGGTTGCGTGACCTCTCGGTCAAGGATATTAAACTATTTAAGTTGGATTAGCTCCTCTAGGCCTTGCTAGCCCCGAACTGAATTAAACACAAGTCCTTCTATCACCTTAGGCGTAGGTTATATGGAACCTGCAAGCCCCTTTCCTTAGTGCTTTAAAATATTGAAATTCTGGGCGTTATCTACGTTATGCTATCCCTTCTCCACATGAAACCTTGACTATGACCATAGGCTTAATCCCCTAAGAACTTTGTAACTTCAGGTTTCAACGTTCTTAGCAACAACTGCATCTTTTTTCTCATCACGAACTCATCTGGGAAGATCTATGATTCTCGTCTCTCCCACAACCAATGACTGAGATTCGTTCGGACTCCGGTTTTTGGGAGTTCTGCATGTCTTGACACTCCTCTTCTCCAAAGTATCCTATAACCAGAATCTTAGATCAATATCCACATGCCTCTCTTGATCGATGACTAAGATTCACCCCTTACTCCGCTTCGGGCGACCTCTCTTTCCCCTCGACTCTTCTTTAAATCTCAAGATCTCGCGACGCATGTACTTCCAGGTCAACGATTGGGATCTCTTCACAACTTCAGACTTCGACGTTTTTCACCCTTGTACACCCTGAATCTTCTGGTTTACGAATTTCCAAAAGAACTCATGGCTAACCACCGTGCAACTCTATGAGATCTAATGGTCTGGAATGATCCCACTTCCTCCTAAAGGGATCTTGGTTGTTAACTTGGAAAAAGCTAAAGGGGCTTCTCCCTTTCAAACTTTTCTCCCGTTAACTCTTCGAATCTTTTCTCCCTCTGAACCTTTAACTCTTTAAAGGGTTTTCTTTGACACTTAGTCAGATTTGGATCTGTGCACAACTTGCAACAAAACTTCACGCACACTTCTGCAAGCAACCTCTCGAGCTAATCCTCCTAAGCTTCTGAATCAAAGACTCTGTTGATGCACTCCTTGCAGATTATATGCACACTCTGCATACAAATTTCACATTATCTCTCCTGAGCTATGAGTCAAATCAGACTCTTTCAATGCACTCCTTGCGGACAATACACACTCCTTGCGTAAGCTTATGGAAGAGAAACAAGTGAAACTTATCTACTGTTTCACATATTCATAAATTCAACAGTATAACTCATACATTCAAGAAGCACAGAATAATAGAGAATATTTAAGAAACAACAACACCATGCATTTGGATCAATATCCCTCTGTTATCTTCATTCAAATGTAAATGGATACAACTATGATAAAACAACAACGACCAAAATTCAGCAACAACTAAATTACAACAATATCCTACTAATTTGTAGCTACCATCGTACCCAATAACCTAATCTCCAACAACCTCATTTAGGCATAAAACACCTCTATTTATACCAGAGGGATCCTAGGGTTCCCTCCGAATACCAATCTTCTCAAAGAAAAGAAATGAAAAACTAAATACCTCTTAAGCACCGTTACATTAAATTCTAAGAGTGAAACTCTGAGATCTCTCGCAATTGTTTAACTTCCAAGCGCTTAGATCTTCTTCAATTTTCATTCTGCTCAAAAATATTTGCAGGAAACACCAACATTTAAGATTCCAAAATGATTTCAAAAGGTGCGCTAGGGTGCTGATTTTTCTCTCCACGTGTGCTTTGCTGATGATGCTCCTGCATCATACTCCCCTAGGAAAAAATTCATGGACTCCTGTCCATGAGATCCTGCACTGACTTCCCATGCTTCTGGATATCAGCTTCATTTACCCAACTAACATCTTCTATTGGGTGTCTTTTCCACTTTACCAAATACTCCAAATAATTATTTCTCTTGGTCTTCTTGCTAATCCTCTGATCAATGATCTTTTCCTTCAGTTACTTTTCTGCTAGAGGCATCTGCTTCTCCCACTGAATCTCTGGTTGGTCTTATGATCTTTCTGTGTCATTTTACCTATAAGGATATAGGTATGAAACATTAAATATGGGTGATATACCCACATCCTCTGGAAACTCTATCTCATAAGCATGTGCACCAAATTTCCTTAGAATCTTGCATGGTCCTATCTTCTTCAACTTCAACTTGTTATATGTTCCCCTTGGGAACCTTTCCTTCCTAAGATGAGCTAAAAATTGATCTCCTAATTCAAATAGAAGTTATCTCCTATGCTAATCAACTCTTTGTTTATACTCTCTACTGCTTTTCTGCAACTGCTCCCTGATCTGATTATGAAGCTTATGCATTTCTGTAGCGAAGTCTTCTGCTCCAACGCTTTTGAATTCACTTTGCTCTAGGTCTCTCAATTATGATACTCCTCTTGGCTTCATTCCGTACACTATCTGGAATGGATTCCTTCCCATAATTGTTTTCATTGAGTCATTGTATGCAAACTCTGCTTGTGACAGAATTTGATCCCACTAGCTATGATGTTCAGTGACCAAACTCCTCAACAAATCTCCTAAACTTCGATTTACCACCTCAATCTGTCCATCCATTTGAGGGTGATATGTTGAACTAAAAGAGAGTTATGTCCCCAAATTCTTCCATAATGTTCTCCAGAAATGACCAATAAATTTAGTGTCCCTATCTGGGACAATACTTTTGGGAAACCCATGAAGTCTCACAACTTCCTTGAAAAACAAATTTGCAATGTGTGTTGCATCACTAATCTTCTTGCATGGGATAACGTGTGCTATATTTGAGAATCTATCAACTGCAAAAAATATGGAATCACTTCCCCTTTGGGTTCTTGGAAATCCCAACACAAAATCCATGCTTATTGCATCCCAAGGCCTATCTGGAATAGGCAATGGCTGATACAATCCAATAATTTGTTTCTTTCCTTTTGGATACTGACAAATATTACATTTGTTTACAAACTTCTTCACCTCTATTCTCATGCCTGTCCAATAGTATGAGTTGTTCAATTGTGCAAATGTTTTGTCATGGCCGAAATGTCTTGCTAGACCTCCACTATGTTTTTGCTTCAACATATTTTCTCTCATTGAACACTTTGGTATGAACAACTTGCAACCCTTAAAAAACAATCCATCTTGAATCATATCCTCTCTCCACTGAATTTTGTCTCTGAGCACATGATTCGCACATGATTCATATGCTTCTTTGAAATCTTGATCATCATAGTACATCACCTTAAGGTGTTCAAACCCTAAGGTATTTACTTGAAATTCCTGCAGAATCAAACATCTCCTGCTTAATGCATCGACAACCTTGTTAGCATTACTAGAAATGCGTTCAGTGACAAAAGTAAAATTTTGCATAAACTCTATCCACTTAGCATGTCTCTAATTTAACTTCTCCTGTCTCGTTATGAATTGTAAAGACTGATTATCACTATACAAAACAAATTCTTTTGGAACAAGGTAGTGCCTCCATTTCTTCAAGGCTTGAATTATTGCATACAATTCCTTATCATGTGTGGAGTAATTCTTCTTATTTTCATTCAACTTCTCACTGAAATATGCAACATGTATATTATCTTGGCTCAAGACTGCTCCAATTGCAGCTCCACTCGCGTCACATCTTACTTGAAATGTCTTCTCGAAATTTGGAAATACCAGGATTGGTTGTTATTTTATATTCTCCTTCAATATCTTGAAAATTTCTCAGCCTCTTCCATCCACTTGAAATACTTGTGTATTTTCTTCACCGTATCCATCATATGTGCACCAATCCCACCGAAATTTCTAATGAACTTCCGATATAAACTCGCTAATCCATGGAAGTTTCTCACCTCAAATATGCTCCTTGGTGATGACCATTCTCTGATTTCTCTCACCTTCTCGAGATCTATCTTCAATTCATTCAGAGATATCACAAAACCTAAGTAAATGAGTTCTATATTCATAAAAGAGGATTTCTTTAAATTTATCAATAGCTTCTCCCTCTGTAGTCTTCTCATCACTAATGTCAGATGTCTGAAATGTTCTTCTTCAGTTTTACTGAAGAGCAATATATCATCCATATATAAAATCACAAACTTACCAATGAAATATTTCAATACCTCGGTAATCAGTCTCATAAAAGTACTTGGGTAATTTGTCAAGATAAATGGCATAACAAGCCAATCATACAACCCTTCATTAGTCTTGAAGGCTATTTTCCACTCATCACCTTCCCTCATCCTTATCTGGTGATATCCACTTTTCAAATCTATCTTTGAAAAAAAAAAATATCCACTTAAACAATCCTTTAAGTCATCCATCCTTGGAAAAGGAAATATGTACTTGATGGTGATCTTGTTTATGGATCTTGAGTCTGTACACATTCTCCATCCTCCATATTTATTTGGACTCAACATAGTTGGTACTACGTATGGACTCAAGATTTATCTGACCAAACCCTTGTCTAATAAATCATGGACTTATCTCTTTACCTCCTCATTCTCTTGAGGTGTCAATCTATATGATGACTGATACTCCTGATGGGTGGAAATAAATTAGGTAACTCATCCACTACTATGTCAGAAAAATTCTCCAACAACTCCTTAACTTACTCAGGCAAATCGTCCATAGAAGTACTTGTAAGGATAAATCTGGGTTTCCTCACCACAACAAACTCCATCTCCTGTTCTTTCTTAACTTCACTCAGAAGTTCCTTCCCACTCATGAGAAGTATACTTGTGCTGACTTCTTCCTTTCCTTTCTTCTCCTCTATTGGCATCAACATGTGTTTCCTACCATTCTTCTCCAAAGTATAAGTATTTTTTCTCCCATCATGATGACATTCCTGTCAAACTTCCATGGTCTCCCCAACAAAACATGACATACATCCATGGTAATCACATCACACAAAATCTCATCTCTATGTCCTCCTATTTTAAATTCAACGAGGCATTGTTTAGTTACCATTACCTGGTGACCTTTCTGCAACCATGAGACTTTATATGGCTTCAGATGTGCAATTGTCTCCAGATCCAATTTCCCCACCATCTTTGTGGATACTAAATTATCAATGCTCCCACTGTCAATTATCACTTTGCATACCCTATCTTTAGTGTTGCAAGCAGTTCTGAACAAAATGTTCCTCTGTAATGGATTTTCAACCTCTGGTTCTGGCTTCAAGAGAACCTTCTTCAACATCAAAGATCTTCCATCTTCTGGACCTTCTACTTCAACATTTAGCTTCTGCACTTTTGAAATGTGAGCTTCACCTCCTTATTTCTTTTTCTTCGGACATTCCCAAGACATGTGTCTTGTATTTCCACATGCATAACAACTTATCTCTCCTCCTCTACCTCTTCCTCTTCCTCGAGGAAATAATTTCTTCCACCACTCTGTCTCCCTCAGGAACTTCCTCCTCTTTCTAAGTGACTATGTGGTTTTTCATTCTCTCCCTTGGGCTTCTATGCCTTGTCCTGGACAATTCCCTTACCTCTTTTCAGACTTCTACCTATGCTTCACTGGATTTTTTTTCTAGCCAACTTCTCTTCTGCCTTCAGTGCAATCTGATAACCATCCTCCACTGTCCTCACTATCATCATGTTGATTTCATACCGGATCTCATACCTCAAGACATTTATATACCTGAAAACCTTTTCATCATATTTCTCCCTCTGTCCAGTTCTGATGCTCAACCTGTAAAACTCCTATGTGTACTCTTTCACTGTCATTCCCTTCTATCTCAAGTTCTGCAACTTCCTGAATAGATTTATCTGGTAGTCCTTGGGTATGAACTTAGCTTTCAACTTGGATACCATTCTATCCCAAATCTTAATATTTTTCTTACCTTTTCTTCATCTATTAGCCTACAATTCATCCCACCATAGCACTGGATGTCCGTTTAACTCGGTGACAACATGTCTCACCTTCTTCTCCTCATAGATGTATTCATAGTCGAAATACTTATCCATTTCTTGTATCCAATCAAGTAATTATTCAATGTCTAAGTTTCCTCCATACATCGGGATGTCTATCTTTGCTCTAGCTCCCAATTTGACAACCGCTTTCAACAAGCGTTCCTCGAAAACATATTCCCTTGCAGCTTCTTCAACCTCTGTTTCTTCTCTTTCTGCATCACTAACATCTCCAACATCATGTGTTCTCCTTTATGTTGTCTCCATTGCATCCAAACTTGTGCGAATTTATGTTATTTCTCTTTCTACAACTCGATTTTCTACAAGAGGATCTGCACGTCTTGTAGGCGACATTGTGTTGATGTATATGATACCACTTGATGACATCAACCTACTTCTTTGTCTCCTCTACCTACATAAATCAATTTTGTGGCTCTGATACCACTTGATGCAGACCCCCCTTCTCTCCTCGGGGTTGCACGACCTCCCGATCAAGGATATTCAACTATCTGAGCTGGATTAGCTCCTCTAGGCCTTGTTGGCCCTGAACTGAATTAAACGCATGCCCTTCTATCACCTTAGGCGCAGGTTATATGGAACCCACGTGCCCCTTTCCTTAGAGCTTTAAAATATTTAAATTATGGGTGTTAGCTCCTTTATGCTAGCCCTTCTCCACATGAAACCTTGGTTATGACCCGAGGCTTAATCTCTTGAGCGCTTCGTAACTTTGAGTTTCAATGTTCTTAGCAACAACTGCATACGTTTCTTCTGAACCCTGAATCACAAACTCATCTGGGCAGATCTATGGTTCTCGTCTCTCCCACAACCAACTACTGATATCCGTTCGGACTTCTCTCTTTGGGAGTTTCACACATCTTGACACTCCTCTTCTCCTAATTATTCCATACCCAAAATCTTAGATAAAGCTCCATGTGCCTCTCTTGATCAACGACTGAGATTCGCCCCTTCCTCCACTTCAAGTGACCTCTCTTTCCCCTTGACTCTTCTTTGAATCTCACGAACTGGAAACACATGTACTTCCAGGTTGATGGTTGGGATCTCTTCGCAGCTTTAAACTTCAGCATTTTTCACCCTTCTACACCCCGAATCTTTCGGTTTACGAATTTTCGAAAGACTCACGGACAACCACCGTGCAACTCTCTGATATCTAATGGTCTAGAATGATCCCTCTTCCTCTTGAAGGGATCTTGGTCGTTAATTTGGAAAAACCTAAAGGGGATTCTCCCTTTCAAAGATTTCTCTTGTTGACTCTTCAAAGCTTGTCTCACTTCGAACCTTTAACTCTTTAAAGGGTTTTCTTTGAAATTTAGTCAGATTTGGATCTATGCATGCCTTGCAATATACCTTCACACATGCTTCTGTGAGAAACCTCTCAAGCTACTCCTCTTGAGCTTCTGAATCAAAGACTCTGTCGATGCACTCCTTGCAGATGATATGCACACTCTTCATACAAATTCCATGTTATCTCTCCTAAGATTTGAGTCAAATCAGACTATGTCAACGCACTCCTTGCGGACAATACAAAATCCTTGCGTATGCTTGTGGAAGAGAAACAAGTGAAACTTATCTACTATTTCACAGATTCATACATTCAACATTATAACTCATACATTCATGAAGCACAAAATAACATAGAATATTTAAGTAACAACAACACCATGCATTTGGATCAATATCGATCTGTTATCTTCATTCAAATGTAAATGGCTACAACTATGATAAAACAACAATGAATAAAATTCAACAACAACTAAATTACAACAATCTCCTACTAAGTTGTAGCTACCATCGTACCTAGTAGCCTAATCTCCAACAACCTCATTTGGGTATACAACACCTCTACTTATACCAGAGGGCTCCGAGGGTTCCCTCCGACTACCTATCTTCTTGAAGAAAAGAAAAAAAAAACTAACTACCCCTTAAGCACCATTACATTAAAGTCTAAGAGTGAAACTCCGAGATCTCTAGCGATCGTTCAACTTCCAAGTGTTTAGATATTCTTTAGTTTTCAATCCGTTCAAAAATATTTGCAGGAAATGCCAACGTTTAATATTCCAAAATGATTTCAAAAGGCGCGCTAGGGCGTTGAGCTGTCTCTCAACGTGTGCTTTGCTGATGATGATCTTGCATCATTAAGTATTTTTCACAATTTCTCATATACATTTTTCTTAATCGCAACTTCCTTCCATTCCTTTTTCTTGGCTGCTTCCAGTGGGTTCAAACTGGTTAAATTGATTGTTCTGACTTTTCTTTCTTTTCTTGGAATCTTCATGTTCTTCCTCATGTTTTTCTTCAATGTTGGAGTTCATGTATTCTTATATAGATTAAATTCCCTTCTTTCGTGAAGGCTCCAAACTTCCACCAGAGGAACATAAATGTAGATGGACAACCAAGGATATTCAAGGCTTATTTTTGAAGAAGACTTCTTCTAGAGTCAAACTGAACACGTGCTACTTATCATGGCCTCTACTTCCAATGAAGAACATGGATATATACTTCATATTGTTTATGGAGTCTTCTTCAATGGATTATATCGTTGGGGATTATCTCCCTCCTAATCCTAGAGTCATGCCTGAATGAGCAATATACATGCTCTTCTTTTGGAATTTTGTGATCAGCTCCCTCCATCTGAGAGAGTTTATGCTTTTGTCTGTTGTATCTCTCTTTTCTTTCTACAAAGTCTCACAAGCTTGTTCTGGTTTCCTTTTGATTTCTGACTTCCTTCGAGTATGACTCCTATGAGTCTCTTTAAGTTTGTTTCTATCTGTTCCGATTGCTTCCCATCTGAAAATTTTGTCATCCTTATAAACTTATTCTATGACAACTTCTGCAAGGATTGTTCATCAAACATATTTCACAAGGGTACCTGCTCAGAACAAGAACAACAAGAGAAAACAAGAAATATCTATCTAGATGAGATGTTAGTTCAACTTGCAAACAAGTATAATAAGAATATATATCAATAATATTCATATGCAGTCGAGTATTCATTGCACCTAATAATAATAGAATCTTTCAATGACTTATTTCACAATTCGTAATGTAGCAACTATCACCCTTGATATACACAAATTTGAAGCTTAATAATTTAATCAAACCTGAACCTGAAGCCTCAAATGCTATGGAGGGTGCACTTGTTCCTCTGAAGGCATTGAATCCAAGATTACAACTTGGACAAGGTCTCTAATAATTTTCTTGCAAACACACTCACGTTTTTCTAGGTGATATAACTTGGATAGCATATATAAGTGCATACTTTTTAAGTCTTGTAGCATCGTCCAACTTGTCTTCCAATCTGAAACTAGATACCATCTTGACAAGAAGAGATTATATTCAATGATTAGAAAAAGCTAGAAACTCTAAAATTTCAACTTTGACCATAAAATCAATTTGAGCAGAAGTCAACCTTTGACCAGTCAACCTTTGACTTTGAATTTGACCAAAAATTCAAACATGACTTTTTTACTAGTCGAGGGTACCAAGAGGTGCGCTAGGCTAGGGCGCACTAGGATACCAAGGAATTAGGTCAAATTCTTCATCATAAGTTCCCAAACATAAGGGTTAGGGTTTGTTGCAACTGCATAATTAGAAAAACCTAGCTACAACTGTAATTGGTGACATAATGAGCTTAACAAATAACTTTCGAATCTATCTTCTAGTGGTTAGAATTTCTAAAGATAGTGTGGTCCCATAACCTATTAGTAATAAAGAGATGTGCTCATTTTTCCATAGAAAATATAACAATATTGTCACCCAACCATAGGCACAAAGGCCACCCCTGAGCACCTTAACCTTGACAGACAGAATAATTCAGGAAGCAGAGCAATAGCCAAACAATGTAGAGAACCTTTCTCCAAGGCTAGAGAACCAAGAAAGAATAAAAAAATACCAAACAAAAATTCCAAACCATAACCAAGAGAAAGTCCAACCAAAAACCAAAATCCCAGTTGCAACAATTGCACTCCCTCTCCAAACTTCCACACCACTAGTCTTATGCAGTTGTGAGTGAGTGAGTTTCAAATGAGCTCTAGCGCCCTCTATTTATACTACTCTATCTCACTTTGACTGGGTCGACTTCTCTTTCTGGAGGTTAATAACTCAATATTAAATATTCTCTTGAGCCGACTTGTCTTCTAGGGTTATTATCCAATGTTTTAGGGTTTCTCTTGCTTCCCAAAATATTCTAGTATTTCCAAAGGTTACACGTGGAGGTTAATACCTCCCATAGCTACCATAATATAAATAAACATGTGGCTGATCGATAGTGGAGCTTCAAGGCACATGACAGGTGCCGTAAGAATTTCTCAAGCATGAATGAAAAGGAGACACCTAATAAAGTGGAGCTTGGAGACAAGAACTCTTATGCAGTCAAGGGAATTGGAAAAGATACTATCAATATGGAATCATGTAACTCTATTAATCTTAGTAATGTTTTATATGTTCCTGGTTTGGAAAATAATCTAGTATCTATTTCCTATTTGGAAGAGAATGGAGATAGAGTAGCTTTTTTGGATGGAAAATTTATTGTATGGTCTAAAGATTCAAATATAGAGTGGCCCCACTGACGAACGACACATGTCAAATCACAATTGGTACAAAAATCCTATCAAAAGCACAAATCAGGTTGACATGTGGCAGGTGTAAAGTGGGTCCACGTCACCTTAAGAGACATCATCATTCCACGTCACATCTGACACTTTGGAACTTCATAACTCCAAAAGATTTCACACCAACATACTTTATAAGTCCCGAACAAGTGGTCTTCGAAGCTTCGGGACTTCGGGGCTGCGAGACTTCGAAACTTCAGGCTTCGGAGGATTTCGCTGCCAAACACTACCCTACCCTTGAACTACCAAACACTGAAATTATGAACACTTGCTTATCTTTGGACATGTATCCCTGAATATGAACCATCCGAATTGGTTTCGGACTTCGAGACTTCAAGGAACTCTCCACTCCACACAACTACAACCAAATTTCCTTGGAGTGTCAAACTAACAAACCACTTGGGGATCCAATGAATTTCCTTCCCCCAAAAGATCTACAATGTAGATCTACTCTGGGACTTTGGAGCTTCGAGGATTTTTCCTCCTTTTGTCAAAATATTAAAATTTTCCAAAGCAATAAAGTATGAAAGACTTGAAGGTTAACAACTGCGCTCATTTCCTAGATATGACGGCTGTTAATGATATTCCTTCTCCCAAACAGATCCGATGGCCCAAATCTAAACTTTGTGGCCTTAAAACCATGGTTACTGTGGTTTCTTTCCTCTACTGGATTTCTCAAACCATTAGACCTCCTGAGCTTTCAAACAAAACTAAGGTGTTCTCTCAGTGCCCTCTTGGTACTCATGGATGCTCTGAAACTCAATTTTTTTTCCATTTCGACAACAATTCGTTTTTAAACTTTTGTTTCAATTTCCACTTATACGGTCCATCCAGGATCATTGTTGAAAATCGAAGCTCTGATACCAATTTGTAACATCCCCATCCTTCCAGGATGAGCCGTGCTACTCCATAACACCCTCTTACTAGGCTCTAAACCCAAATTTTAGCATCCCCAACTTTAGGCTGTTGGGCTATGCCACATAGAAATTCTTCATTTCTACTATATATATTTATACAAATTTAAAACAGACTAATACATTCCTATAATGCATAGATTCATCCAGAATAACAATAATATTATACATACAACATACACATGCGATACTCTTTATTATAAATACATGTACAAATACAAAACATGCAATTGGAAACATAATTGATACTCATCATTTTATATAAGACCACCAACTGCATGCAAACCTTCCACTAACCTCCCAGCCTTAGACCATGTTGCTCAAATCTCTCAGCAATGGGTCACTCCCGAGCTGGGACTAAACTCCACCTGGATAAAGGGATTCCTAGCTAGGTTGAGACAATACAGACAACAAGAAGGATTTAGTCCCAGGAGCCAACTCAAACTACCAACCTACAACATCTCATTCCCCACATGCCTATCCCACCCCAGGAAGTGTGCCCCTTCTTTGCTCAATAGTGCTTCAGTTGCCCCACTTCCCTTCTAGGGCTTCAACAATAGGCCAGACAGGAAGTCTTAGAGCACTGTAAATGCTGTTGGGATCCTTCAAGAATTCAATTCCCCTACAATTCTCTCACCTGGAGAGAGTTGATCACATGCATGACAACCTGTCTCTTCGATCCCACGGGCTTGACAACCCATTTCTTCAATCCAACGCTCTAGTCGACCAGGTACCGGCTCATGTGAATGCAACAACATAAAACAAATTATGGAACAGGTGGTGGAAGCAACCAAACTTAGGAAATGAATAGGGCGTTGCACATACTGGAAATGTATGAGTGATGGTCAACAACAAAGTTCGGGTAAGGAACAAGTAATGGTAGTGGCAGAAACCTTAAGAAAAGGCACAATACAGGTTCAAATAAAGTATGGGTGCACTGTGCATAACATGAAATGTACAAGGTAACTGCCAAGTGCGTCCAGGCTCTAGGGGTGCGTGAATGATGCCGAGGTTCAATGATGGAGACAATGGATGAGTGCGTGTGTCAATGGCGAAATATGGGAAAGAAAACTATTTTCCTCACATACATTTTCATGCGCCCCGATTGACACATGGCTCTCTAGGAGTTCACTTTCTCTCCATTTGTGATTCATTCCCTCTTCCATGAGACCTAGGATAAAATAATTATCCTCACCATAGTCTTTAGGAAATAATAATATAATATTCTCTTGGAGTTAAGCCCTCAAGCTTATCTTTTTTTCCTAGTCTCACAACCCATCCCTTTCCCTTCCTAATGGAGCTTAGTCCCCCGTACTCTTTTATCATGGCCGATCTACCCACACCGATGTATTAATATTAATTATATGAGTGTGTACACATACAAAAATAGGCTCACTTTCCTTAAGCATCTAGGCTCTCTGACCTAATCATCACATAAGCCTCCTAGCTTATAATAAACTGGCTCACCAACCTATAAAACATATTCACATTTACAACTGGGCTCGGTCTTGGGGTGTTACATCTCATGTGGTGTTACAACTATGAGATCATGGGGTGTTACAACTTTTCCTAGTGTTGTTACATCTTCAATATCATTTGTTTTAGTTGTGAGACACATGACATTGAAATAGGAAGAGTTTCAATACAAGACAACGATTTAGAAAATGAAAACTAAAACATTATAGTGTAATGTCAAACTTATGAGTAAGGAATGTTTTCAATTATCTTACGAGAAGGAAATTCCTTATCAAAATTGACGAAAATAATTTATTTAATATTATCGAATTCACATAGATTAAATAAAGAGGTTAAGATTAAGGTTTCAAACTTATGAGTAAGGAATGCTTTCAATTCTCTTACAAGAAGGAAATTTCTTATCAAAACTGATAAAAATATTTTATTTAATATTATCAAATTCACATAGATTAAATAAAGAGGTTAAGATTAAGGTTTTTCATCATGAGATGGTATACAAGCTGGAAAAAGACAATTAGGTGGATTTCAGTAGTAAAGAAAAATGGCAAGGCCAAATATGTGATTTAAAATTAAAAATAAAGTTGTAAAGCAAAATATGGTTTTCTTCTTTTACCCATTACATAATATATTATAATGTATTTTTTTTAATTTTTTAAATTTTGTGTATAGAGTTTTTGAAATGTTTCAAAAACTTTATATAGAATTTTTATTTAGAAAATTTATTATTAATATGATTAATTATAAAAACATGTATATTTAAATTTTTAAAATTATTTTCAATATTTATAATCAAATATCACCTACAAATTTAGATTTTTAAAATTATTTCAATATTAATAAAGAGATATCCAAACATTTGTCTTGAACCTTAAATATTATAGACTTTTTTTCCATCTACTAATAAATCTCTGTTTAAATTATTATATCCATAAGTTGCAAACAAATCTTTGTTTTCTTAGAGTAAAAAATGCTTCCATATACTCTCTCACAAATCTCTGTTTAAATTATAAGAGCTATTAGGATGACAACTCCCATAATACTACATAATGCCAAAGAACGATAGATCTGGTCTGATAATGCCCAAGGATAATGCCCAAGGAGTGGAAGTAAATATCTAGGTTTATCTCATCTGATGTGGCAGTTGAAGTTCCATATAAGGAGGAGGAGTTGCACCACTGAAGTTGTGCAAGAAGTGCAATGTGATCAGATGACAAAACATATGAAGGAAGTGAAGAGTTCGGCTCAGCTGCACTCTCACCAATAAGCTCCAACAGTGACTCTACCTTCAAATTAGTTATGGTATAAAATATATAGTCTAAGGTTCCCTTGAAGTCACATGCAAACGTTGTGAATTTAGGCTCTCCAGCACAGCCCATTCATGGAGAGTGGGAATTATAAGAAGAATAAGCGCTGGCCAATGGAAGGTTATGTTGGAACATGGTTGTAGGTTGCAACACCCCACATGGATCCACCTTCAAATCCTTGTGAGTAGAATCGACGCTACCATTTTCTAGAAGAGAGTGGACATCGCTACCTAGCAAAGAGTTGAAGTCTCCGCATAGTACCAGGGGAATACAATCATTGACCTCCATTTCCTACTTACGAACTAATTCCTTCAGAGTCCTAAGTAGGTAATTGACCTGCCATAGTTTAACGTCATTGTTAGCAATTTGAGAATGATAATGTGTATTCGCTATGCAAACACGATGATCTAGATTGTTTTTCTTGCCATAAGATTTTAAATCCAACATCATCACCTGGGCTATGTTGTCCTTACAGAATCGTCATTTTGCGAATTCATTCCACTTCTCAAGCTCTAAAGACATTTTGGCAGGCACATATTTTACTAAATCACCAAACTCAATGATAGTTTGCTCCACACATTCGATTCGATCCCGCCTGATAAACATAGCACAACCATCTACTATTCATTCCTCCTCTCAACCATTTCCTTTATATAATTTTTCTTAGTGACAACTTTCCATTTGCACATTAAATTCAATTTTTTTTAATAATTTAATTAGGAATTATTTCCCCCATACACTTGTCACTTGTTCCCTTAGTTTCCCTAATAAATCCATAATTTAATTAATTCAAATGTCAATTTCCCTCACCCAACCTAAAAGCTCTCCTAAAATGACTGCTAGTTGTCCCTTTATTCCCTCTATTTCCCTTTTAATGACTGACGCCCTAAATCCAATAAAAGTTAGTTATGTTTAATTTAAGAAATTTCTTTAGTTAGACTAGACTAGATACCTTTCTATGCTTCCACATTCTTTTTACATTTGTTTCCTTTCTTATCTTAATTTTTAATTTGGTATTCTCTTGCACACATTAATATAATTAAATCTTTAGATACAATTTTTACTCTTTCAATTCCTAACTTGATTTTTCTTCATCCCCCATTTATTTAATTTATAATTTAGTTTTAGTCTTCTTACCCACTTTAGACTTAGGCTCAAATTTTTAAACTAGGCTTAGAACTTTTAAGGAGATTTTATAATTAATAAAAATTACCCATTTAATAATTATTTTGAGTCTAACAATGTCAAACAAATTATTGTTTTGTAAGCACCTAGGTTCATTGACTCAAGTTTTATTTTATACCGTGGCGTGCCCTTCAAGACGCACTCCATGCTCCAAGGGTGTCACTCTCCTTTGATTCAAATTTTAATTACGTGACATTCCCTTCAAGACGCACTACATGCTCCAAGGGTGCCACTCGCCTTTGACTGGTTTTGGTAGTTGTCCAACCCCAAGAGTCAACACTCCATTCAGGCAACCTTGTGATATACTAAGGAAATCTAAGGAATAAGGACCCTGCCTTATTGCACGCCCCTTAGAATCTTCGTGAGCGACTATCTCAGTCTTCCCTCACGAAATCGTGGATCTCTCGAACTATTTAATCATTAACTTACAATTTGAGCCATGAAGGGAGTACTAGTAGGTTGTGACAGAGATGCTAGCACACCTCTCCCTCAATATCTAGTTGTTGTGCATGCCCCCTTTACTGCTTATGTGAGTCTGATTAGCAACCAATCATCAACCTGCATCCATCAACAAAACACTACTAATGATCCATAAACAACATCATAATATACCCGATAATATGTCACATATGCATAAATACAATACCCAAACCAATACAATCACCTCCACATAATTCTTCCACATCCATTGCCCATTCATTCTATTTCGCATAATTTTTCCACATTACTACCCAGTCATTGCCACACCAACAGACATATGCTAAATTTGATGCCACCTATCACCTGCCACGTCATCCATATGTATGACATGTGGCACATTTTTTATTGATCCACATGGGTGCCTGAAAATTTCAAAAATGAGTGACGCATGCTAGCATCTCGTGTTGCCACATCGACTTGTTGATGTCAGTATGAAGTCATCTTGTTAGTTGTACGACCTGTATGGATAGACCACGTGACAACCTATGGGCCTGTCATGTGGCACCCTTGCTTTGACTTTTTCCATATTTTTTTCCAATTTTGCGAAGGCCATAACATTTTCATACATATTCCATTTGAGGTGATTTTTGCGTAGTTGAAAATTTATCACCGAGCTCTATGCAATGGAGTCATTTTCATTAGCATTTGAGAAGATCAATTCTTGAATGTTTTGAATCTTCCTGGATCACTTGATCCCATTATAATTCCACATTTAAGTGCACTCGGGCTAGAGTAGTTATGGGATGGGTGACCACCTGGGAAGTCCTAGTGTTTTACATGCCTATGGTATTTTTATAAATTTAGACCAATTTATCCCACATGCATCATGGGAACTGTTCTCCTCTCACTCTCTCATATATAATTGAGATGAAGGAGTCCCTTTAAGCATGCAATGGAGTGTGATGTAAAGCTTGTTGTGAATGATGCATAGCCAACATATCTTTATTTTCATAGATAAACTACCCCATTATGTTATTTTGTGTTATAAATTTTTTTTCTATCTTATTCATTAATAGAAGTTGGGTTTCACAATATTTTTGTGATCTCTGCTATATTTTTTCTTTTTTCTCGTTTCGTTCTCAAATTAATTCAGATCAAAATGGCATTAAAAACCAAAGTGTTTGTAATGTGAGAAGCTAATACATTTTTCCAAATATTGCTAAAATTATTCCCCACAAAATATGTAAAGACATGGGATACATTTTTCCAAACATTGCTAAAAGTATGCCCCACAAAATATGTAAAGACATGGGACAAGATCTTACGAAAGAACATGATAAAATTAAATATCCAAATATGTTTCGAATCTCTTGGTGAAAGTTAACCTTGATGAGGCTTAGTACATATATTCTAGTTCAACCATGGACATGGTGTACAACTGTGAGTGGTTTGATAAAATGATAGATACCAATCAAAGTATCTATGTGAAACCTGCAGATGACAAGACAAATATGATTAGATTTGAAGGTATTGTTCTATTTTATATGAAAGGTAACCAAGTGAAGAAAGTACAAGATGTATTCTTTGTTCCAAGATAAAAAACAAAACTACTATCAATAGCAAAAATAACAAAGATGAACGAAAATATCAAATTTGACAAAAACAAATCTCTTATAAAAAAGGAGAATAAGGGATACCTTGCGTACCTAACCATATGATCTTTATTATACATTTGACTCTCCACATGAATTGTTTTTTATAAAATATCATAATTTTGTAATATGTTTTAATATTATCTCTTTATGATATCATATTTAAATACTATAAAATTATAATTTCACTTAATAGGAGCCTAATCAATTCATAATTTGTGCTTTAAGTTAGGTTTTTACTCTCTTATTATATAAATCCTTCACCCCCCTCTAGTTTTGTAAGTGCAATTCACTCTGGGGTGTGTAGGTGTCCCCACTACTTATGTTCTTTTTCCTCTTATTATTAGTTAATTGAATCTTTGATCCTTTTACTTTTCCTACTATTTTTACTAGTTAGTTTAGTAGTTTCAATAGTAGTGCCACTTTTGAATACAAACACATTGAAAGTTGGTAGAAGATCACTTGTTCAACATTTGGGTAAATAATCAAGTGATGATTTCCATCAACATGAGTAATAAGGGAGGAAATAAAGGCAACCACGTTGAAAAATGACTAGAAAATATATGTGAGCAATGGAAAACTAAAATATATTATCTGTGAAGTTTGGCAAGGAACTTAGGGAAAATTATAAATGAACATAATCAAAATTGTGCATTGAATGTTGGTTGTTCACATATCAATTTGGAAGAATTTAGGGAGAATGAATGTTTTATGAGAACAAATTTTAATCCCAAGCTCTACTACAACCTTTAAATGGAGATCACATGTGAAATGACAAACGTAGTTGATCAAAATCAAGTTAAACATTTCAATTCAACACCTACAAAGTAAACATATACATAGGGAGAGAGATACATATCTAAATACCACAAAGGATATTCTAACAAGTTTGTTTATGTAATAACCCAAACATACCATCAAAATGTGGACAAACCTTACAATGTTTAGTGGATGCATCTATTCAAGGAGACGCCCATTGAAGAATAATAGAAAGTTTCAATAACCAAAGTTTAAGGGGAGATTTCTCCCAACTAGTGTAAGACATTTACTTATAAATCACGAGGTTAGAAATTAGAATACAATAACACCATTCTAACATGATTCTTTGGATAAATCACCATTCTATCTAAAATATTTGAAATCCATGTTGAAACTTTTATAAATAATAACTTTTCTTCACATATAAGGCATTTTACATAGTCTATAAACATTCTTCAACCAATTTTAAAAATAAAACTTTCCCCAACACAAATCCTTGTCACATATGTTCCCATTCTTATTCTTGGTTTAGAGTCCATGCTTGAGTCCCTATAAAAATTTTATGGCTGAAGATTTACACTAATATGACTGAAAACCTAAAATTAATAGGGATAATGCATGTAGACCACTCGAAAAAGAATTATTTTAAGATAACCAATTCATACCACTAATATATAAGAGCAACTTCAATATCACTTGTTGCACTTGCTACGAATTAGTTTTCTAGATGCTTGCAATTTTATTTGTCTCCATTTAACAACACAAGGTCCTTCTCATTGTTAATCCTAGAAGTGTACTCAACATCCCAGATTACAAGTAGATTAACATATTGGGGAAACTTATTACACTAGTACACTTTGGGAAAAAAAGGACATGTAAAAAACATTTACTAACATGCCTCAAAAAGTACTTGTCTAATAACAAGTTGAAATTGAAATTGGAAACTAACAATTTCAAATTGAAATTTGCTAAAGTAAATTCTCACATGATATCAAAGTTTTGTTAATTTTCCTTAAATTTCAAAATTAACAAGTTGAAATTGTGAGTTTTCTAAAGTAAATTTTCACATGATATCAAAGTTCTCTTCATTTACTTAAATTTGTAACATAGTATGATGAAGAACTTGAAATACTGGAGATATGAAATTAATATCAAATGGTAAAGTTTCTGATAATATTAACAATCATTATGTCTTCTAAACTTAATATCATTTTACAATTTGAAATATTTTTTAAACTACTATATAAATTTTGTGTGGAATTCTACTAGAATTATAACTCAACTCGTTAAATGTTTTGTAGGATTATATCTATGCTCACATGCTTGTTTAATCTCTTTAATAATGTAGAATCCTTAATTACATAAACCAACTCACTTTCATTTTATGTAATGCCCATATAATTCTAAACATCATTAAGTTGCCTAAACCATTTACTTTTAAAGCTGAAACAATAACTTCATAGCATAATATTGATTTTCATAACAACAACTTCAGTAACTTAGATTTATCAATAAATACTGATTTAATGGCAGAAAGAAATAAATACATAACTTAACAAATACCTGGATCTGATGCTAATTTATGTTGCCTCTTTGCCTTGATGCTGCCTTTCTGCTCCCTGCTACACAGATCAACCCTGCCACAAACAAGAAAATGACTGCCCAAAACTATTGTCCTCCCTGCCAACTAGGAAAACTACCTAGCTCCAGGATATCTACGGATATCCTGGCCCTCCGTGCCCAAAACCTCCAACAACTCAGTGCCTCCCCTGATCAAAAGCCACAGTCTCAAAACTCTGTTCTCACAGTAAGTCCAAAAGTCCACAAAATACAACAGTGCACAGAAACTCGCTGCTCACAACAAAACACAATCGTCCAGAGGCTCTCTACTCACGGCAAAACACAACCGTCCAGAGGCTCTCTGCTCACGGCAAAATAGTCCACAACATCCATTCCCCCATGTCGAATGGTGCGCACATCCCCCTCTTCCCGTCCCTTATTCCTCCCTACCGACTCACGCATTTACTTCACAACCACCCCCGTCCTCCGTCCTTCATCCCTTCATTAATATTTTTATCATCTCGGTATTTCTGGGCTTCTCGCCCTGCATACGCCATCCTCTATTGCATATGCAATTCATGTTATCTCATTTCTTTTACATTTTTCATTGATCTTTTTAAATTTATTTTGCAGGTCATTAAATGTGATCTGCAGTCAGAGTATTACTTAATTATTCCTCAATTATTCCTTTAATTAAATCTTACTTAATAATCCTTAATCATTTATTCAATTAGGGTCATTACATACACCCACCCTTCAAGAAACTTTGTCCCGAAGTTTAAGGTATCTGACGGTA